>CAVNYN010286691.1:0-120543 GCA_963692815.1 Nyctanthes arbor-tristis
TAAGAAATAACATGTGAAAAAGTGTACTTCTAAGTCATTCTTATCCATGCTTATATGAGTTAATGACAGGGATTAAAAGCGGGCTTTGTTCGTTGAAGAATAAGGGGCCAGGATTAGCGTTAAGATTTCAATCGAGTATTTCTTTTCTTATTTTGTTTTGGAGGGAGTGAATAAAATGAAGTTTAGCTCTAAAAAAAAAAAAATTAAAACAAGACAAAATTGACTAAACAAGTATCTCTTTGTACTTTTAAGCAATCAATGGCCATGGCATATATATATATATATAGTTAATAATTCGATTCAAGATTATCCTATTTCACCTCTCTTTTTGTTTCAATTTTGTTGTTGCACTATTTTGGTACTTTAATATGATTGTTCTTGACGATGAATGATTAGAACATGTATCTAAGTCTAACGCTTTTGGCCAAATAGAAGTTAGTTGTCGAGGATGGTAACATTTTGCCATTTCTATTCTTACACCGCATCTTACAAAAGTTTGGAGACGGCAAGTTTTCATACATTTTTCCAAGTTTAGAAAGTTTTGTTTGACAAGAATGTTAAAAATTATCCGTAGCTAGCATTGTAGCATGGAACACTCAAAAGATTATTTAACTCCAATACCCGTCGAAATGATATAATTCTATACATCAAATACAATTGCGTGACGTGCATTTGCACACGACACCAACTGATGTGGCCACACACGTATGAGATTATATCATTTACCTAATATTAGGTGTTCTCAATATTGATTTTAGGGGAACCTGAATGTAAAAGGAATTTCTTGAAACTCATGGTTTGCATTTTTTTCTTAATATTACAGAAGAGTTGTGGTGAAAGGGAAACAAACCCTAAATGAAGGTTGTGGGAAGCTCGCTTAGATGACATCAGACCACATGATTTTTGGCCATTACAATTTAATAGTGAAAAGTCATATTTACATAGAAATTAAAAAGCTATATATTATTATAAATGGTTTGAGAACTTAAAAATGGAAAACTTACTAGTATGGGTTAGCATAATTGGTAAAATAAAAGTAGGTAATGCTAAGAAATAATGCTGAAGAAGAGTTGTGTGCCAATTATCTTCTAATAAATTTGAGAATGTTATAAGGCCCGTTCTGTTGGGTTTATTGCTAAAAATAATCTAAAGTTGAAAAAGGAAAGGGAAAGAAGAAAATCCTAGGAGGAAAAGGAATCCAAATCATAGAAGGATTGTCTTGTCTTTCAAGGAAACAAAGCCTATAAATAGAGATGTTTTCTTTTTCTTTTATACACAAGTGGTACAAGCGAGTTGAGGGAAAAATTAGTGAGTCTAGCACCTTGAAGAGTTTTCTTGTAACTCTTTATGGTTTGTTCAAAGGGTAGAAAATTAGGTGTGGTAAAACTCGAGGTGATTTTTTCGGTATCACTTGGGTCGGGTCAGAGAGTCTTGTGAAGAAAAATAGTAGTTTAACGTCTTGGGATTTCTTTAATTCTTCGCGGGTTAGGCAAAGGGTAGAAATTGGTAGATGCGGTAGAGCTTAGTATATTTTTCTTGTTATACTTGGGGGATGGGTTTTGGTGAGTGAAAATTCTGTATGGTTGTAGCGACTTTAATCATATAGTGGAAAGCTTTGACGGTCCGTTAAATTCGTCTCCGTCTTTTATTTTTCGTGTCTCAATTAAATTCCTTGAACAACGGTCCTGTGGGCGTAATCGGGGAATTTACATTAATTCCCAACAGTGGTATCAGAGCGTCATGTTTTGTTCGAGGTGGAGCAGAGGAAAGATATGGCCAAGTACGAAGTTGTGATAATCAAGTTTGACTTGTGGCTAGAACAAGTCTGGAATTTTTTGATTTTGATTGGGCAATTTAAAGCTTTCAAAGGAAAACTTTCTCCTTGTTCTAACAAAGTTGCTGGAGCGAGTATAAGCGATAGTGATTGGGAAGATTTATATTTAAAGACTGGAAGTAGGATGTGTCTCCATCTAGTGAGGAATGTTCTTGTAAATATTCATCGAGTATTTGCTGTGAAGGAACTATGGCGTCAATTTGGAGAGGTGGATTCGGCAAGGGGTTCTTCAAATTTGTTGCACCTGGAAAAATTGTTTAGTTCTTTGCGAGTTGGTGCAGATACAAAAATTCTCAATGAGATTGTCTGGGGACTGGTGGTTATTGCAACTTGTTGGTATTGTAGACTAGCTGATCACGTGAGAAAACATTGTCCAGCTGGAGCAGGTTCGACTACTATTCAGATTTGGACAATCCGACTCTCTTGGTGTGAGGGCGGTGGAGATGTGCTATGAAGTATGTGAGTACATTCCCATGGCGTGTCGCTAGGTGCCACGGTAAAGGATGTGTGTTACTTCTAGCGGTTGTATTTACACACGGGCATTGGTTGGCGTGATGCAGGGTGTGTTGTTATAGTAATGTCGATGGCTGATGAGCTCTCTGGAAAGCCAACGAGAGAGTTGCACCATAAATTTCAGCATGTTTATTTCGACATTGAGCCGATGAAATGCTTGGAATTGTTGTTAATTCTAAGTGGTTATATATACTCATGTGGTGGAGTATGAGACTGTCAAAGTGTGTCAAAGGCTTGCCTGGTAATTTCTCAAGTATTGTGCACAAGACTGGAGAAGATGAAGATTTTGGCTTATTTTGGCAAGGTGGAGATTGTTGGGTATGTTGCTAAAAATAATCCAAAATTGAAAAGGAGAAAAGGAAAGGGAAAGAAGAAGAATCCTAGGAGGAAAAAGAATACAAATCATAGAAGGTTTGTCTTGTCTTTCAAGGAAAGGAAGCCTATAAATAGAGATGTTTTCTTCTTTTTTTTATACACAAGTGGTACAAGTGAGTTGAGAGAAAAATTAGTGAGTCTAGCACCTTGAAGAGTTTTCTTGTAACTCTTTCTAGTTTGTTCAAAGGGTAGAAAATTAGGTGTGGTAAAACTCGAGGTGATTTTTTCTGTGTCACTTGGGTCGGGTCAGAGAGTCTTGTGAAGAAAAATAGTAGCTTAGCGTCTTAGGATTTCTTTAATTCTTCGCGGGTTAGGCAAATGGTAGAAATTAGTAGATGCGGTAGAGCTTGGTATATTTTTCTTGTTGTACTTGGGGGATGGGTTTTGGCGAGTGAAAATTCTGTATGGTTGTAGCGACTTTAATTATATAGTGGAAAGTTTTGACGGTCCGTTAAATTCGTCTTCGTCTTTTATTTTTTTTGTCTCCATTAAATTTCTTAAACAACAGTCCTGTAAACGTAATCGGGGAATTTACATTAATTCCCAACACGTTCGACTACCAATTCTTATTAGTTCGTGTTATAATTGGATGAAATGTCAACTCTTCATACAATTATTAGTTCCTGTTATAATTGGATGTGTGATAGAGTCCATTCATCGCACAATTATAATTGAAAGCGGTTATTCTTGGTTTCCAAACGACCCGTAGTGTTAAATAGGCCTCCAGTTAAAAATTGGCAAAAAGAGATGTACTTTTAGTGGGCTTCGAAATGTTATGTGTGAGTTTCGGCTCCGAAGAAGTGGGCCGAGAATTCTGCTGCGCTAGAAACCCAATGTTATTAAATACTCTTTCAGTCCTATAAAAATAGATCCATATTAACCAATCTCATATATTAAGAAATATAAATTAATATAGTTCAAAGTACAAAATTTACACTTAATTCCCTAATATACCCTTATTCAAGAATAAT
Source organism: Nyctanthes arbor-tristis (assembly GCA_963692815.1). Classification (NCBI taxonomy): domain Eukaryota; kingdom Viridiplantae; phylum Streptophyta; class Magnoliopsida; order Lamiales; family Oleaceae; genus Nyctanthes; species Nyctanthes arbor-tristis. The sequence goes on from CAVNYN010286691.1 coordinate 3,694, forward strand.
CCAATTTAATGCATTACAAATTTATTAGTAGTTGGATGAAGTGTTTATTTTAAAAAGAAATTAATTGTTCAATCTCGATGTAAGTGGACTATAATGTGAGATAAATAAAAATAAAAATTGAGATTATTTTTATGGGACGGAGGGAGTATTAAATAATAAGAGAGAATTAGACCACCTACGTCCTTTGAGTTCTATTGCAATTTTAACTCAATTCGGTTTCTATTGCATTTTTACACCGAAGGTCGTGCAGTTTTATTGCTGGTTTTTTTCAGTTTTTTTAATTAGTAATAATTTAATTTCTATTTTTGTGCAACCGAATGTGGTTTTTCAACTTGTCTTCTATGTCTCCTCCGCTACCCATTCTCATTCAAGAATATACTCACCGTCTGGAAACAGTCATGCCATCCAATCTTTCTTCTTCTCCGCCTGGCCAATCGTTTACCGTCCCATCTTTCTTCTTCTCCTCCCGTATATCTGATATTCGAGTCCTACTATGAGTTTGTATTGATTTAACTAATTTTATATTAGTTAGTTTATTGAGTTGTGAGAATATAATTTCAGTGACTACGATGAAAATCATAGTATTAATTATGATAGAAAATGGTATTAACTGACCTTAATAATCTCAAACACATATGAGTCTTATTATACCATGGCATCATTCATATGACATGTTATGACGTTATTCATTGACTTAGAGGCGAGTCATGGAGACTTGACAATTGACACTCACTAACAGAGATTAATTACCTTTTCTTTCTTTTTTTTTCTATTACTTCATTTAAGAAGTACGGCCAACGAATGCTATCGGCTAGTGCTTGAAAATTTTCTACTATTCCTTTTTCACACGTCTTAAATTATAATAATCCACTATTCTTAATTAATTTATTAGTTTTCCTATATGCTCCATTATTATTATTATTATTATTATTATTATTATTTTAGGAGTATTATTATTAGTCAATACAAGAAAAAAATAAAAGAGATGTATAAGGAAAATCAATCTTAAATGTTACTTTTTCGACAATAATAATTAATTAAATTTTGTTAAAAATTATTATTATTAATAATAAAATAAAAAAGGGCCTTCTAAGTGAGACAGTGAGAGTATCATTCTAGTTAACCTTTAACGTGATACAATATATATATTTTTTGAAAGTTGATGCAATATATTTTTAAAAGCGAATAGTGACATAGAAAATTTTCGCTTAGAATACATTACGGCTTCTTTCCGTCTTTACCGAAATTTTTCTCAAACCTCAAAGCATGCGGTTGAATGTATGTAATTACATGTATGGTTGGTGGTAATCTCATGTAGATTCAGTTACTTATGCAAACATTTTTAGGAGCATCTTTAGTTAGAAATTACTCTTTCTTCAGTATCTCCATTGCAACAGTACTGTCAAGAGCAATTTCTTGACAAATAGAAAAAATACATATTTAGCACATAATGCTTGACATTATTAAGGACAAACTCTAACTCTAGACAATTCTTATTAGTAATGTAATATATATATATATATATATCTCCAATTACTACTATTCACTCTCTTTGTTTTTTTCTAAAAATTGATAATAATTTGCTACATGTACAATATGCACATTGTTGAATTGGAGATACTTTAGTTATCATGCTTTTTAACATTTTCTTTAGTCGAAAAAGATAAATTGTGCCAAAAAAGGTGAAGTTTAAGAGTGAAATTACCAAGTTTAAAAAGTCAGGGATGACAAAGCACCCTAACCTAAAAGCTTTGAGGCTGATAAAGCCAATTAGCCCTATTTTTTCCATTTCTATTTTTACCTTTTTTGGAAGGGAATCAGCCCTAAAAGTTGCAAGCAAATTAGTTTAAAAAATAAAAAAAGAGTTAAATGAGGCATATCATGGTATTTAAAAAAAATTGTGAAAACTTAAAGCCAATGAAATCACTTTGTGAGCAGACTTGTGAGCAATCAGACCATCCTGGAAAATTTAAAGTGGACTAATATTTTGTGATTCGTTTTTAAATTTAAAGTCAAATAAGTCACATCTATACATCTCATGGCCTATGTGACTCACTATATTATATGGATCTCTGTCATTTCACTCAACTTGTTCTCTCACTTATTTGGAAAAAAAAAAAAAGGAAAAAAAATAGAGTTCGCTAACATTCTTTTCCCACATACAAAAGTAACGTTAATTTGTAGCAATCACCTGATAACAAAAGTTACGGCCCTAATAGCTAATTTGGGTAAAGTTCACTGACCAAATAACAATAGAGGAATTATATTCCTACACTACAATAGTTAATTCTCACACCACATTTTATACCATCACAAATAATTTATATTTTTAATTATTAATTATCATACCACAACACATTGCCACAAAACCCACATTTTAAAAGGGTTAAAAAAAAAAAAAAAAGGTAATGAAATCAAATTGCCACAAAACCCCCTTTCATCTTCTTTTATCTCCTTCCACAACATCCCACGTCTGCTTCATCTCCCTAATTCAATAATCTTTAAGCAGCCCCGTTCCCACACCACCATTTCCAATAATTCATGTTCTTACTGGAGGAAATCGATAATTAAGCTAGCATTCCAATAATTAAACAGTGTTGTATGAGAGGAAATCAAGAAATAATGAGATTCTTCACGTATAATTCATATGCGCAAAATGAACCAGTGATGAGAGGAAATCTTGAGATTCTTTATCTTTATTTTCATTTATACATATATTTGATATTCTATGTTCATTTATTTTGGATTCCCCACCCCCTCCCCGCCCCAACCAAAAAAAAAAGAGAGAGAACTTTTCTTTGATTAAATTTATGGGTTCAACTTTTTTGGAGCTTGGTCTGAATATTCTATTGTTTGAGGTGTTGCTTTTTTTATTATCTGCAAAAATGAGGAATTAGGATTAAGTTGCATTAGGATGATTTGTGTAGTCAAAATAGTATCATGTATAGCATTTGGTGAGAGTGGTTCAAGCTTTTATTAGATTCGTGGTATAAATTGTATATCCCAATCAATAATCGTGGAAGCCGCCAGATCATGGATTATTCATAGCCTTGTGGTTGATGCCACTGCCCCCGTGGCAGTCAGTGCACGCCCATGTCTACCAGCTGATGAGGACGGAGAAAGTGAAGATTCATGGTCATCATGGAAAAAAAAAAGTGTTTCAATCTTGTAACTGTGGTGTGGTGTGAGAACGAAAGAAAAAAAGTTTTAAAAAAAGGTTATCTAAGTAAATTTATTTAGGGATATTTAAATGAATAGAAAAGTGTGGTGTAAGAATAAATTAACGTGGTAGGGATATAATTCCCCATGACAATATAAACCAATTGATGCGACGAATTTTCACAGCTCCACTGCTTCTTTGCCAAATGTGTATCGATTCTTCTTCAACTAGATTATTACTTTCTTATCAAAAAGACAAAAACTCACACATTATCAAAAGTATTGTTATATTTTCAAAAATAATTTGTATATATATGTCACACTCTTCTAATTTTTCGTTAAAGATCATTTGCATACATAAACCGTTTCTAGTCTTTCCACTACTAATTTGTACATAATTGACTTGTCTAGAAATGACGAAGAACAAAACAAGATTCCGAGCAAAACTTTACAAAAGCCGAGATTTGGAATCCATAAGATGAGAGAAAACTCCATAAAAATTTTATTGAAGGGAATAATGTCCGAAAATCAATCTGTAATGTGTTTAAACACTGAAATCATAGTATAATAAAAGGCATCAAAACAACGTACGCCATATGGTAACAGAACACCTCGCTCCATGTAATTGTAACATATTTATCTAAACAAGACATATTAATTTTTCTTTTATAGATAAATAGTTTTTATTGAAATCACATATACAAAAGTACTCGTCTCATCCTTCCACTAGTTAAGCAGAAATTTCAGTTGGCAAACAAAATTTGGGTTGCGTTTACATCGATGTAACGGTAAAATTTTATGATTTCTCTCTCTCTCTCTCTCTCTCTCTCTCTCTCTCTCTCTTCCCCTCTTTTTGAAAACTCAAGCAATTGTTTGTTGCTTCTAACTAATGACATGCGCGAAATTAATAAAGAAGGGTGAACTATTGCACAGATGAAAAGTACCAAAATGGAACACTGCATTATATATAGTTTGCTATGGTACGAGTGACTTTATTCCCTCTCTGATCGGATAAAGAAGCAATATCGACAATCACTTTGTAGCAAAACGCCACTGTGGGTTTTGATCAAATAAATCACATCCACACGGACCACACATTTCGTGAGAATCACCTATAGGGAATCACTTTTGAACTGATGAAAGTTGAAAACCATATCATTCCGCCAATCCATCTCCTGCTAACGCCATTCCATTTTTACTTCTAACTTCTTCTAACACTCTTTTCGCGCTTAGACTGCCATGACAAATCCAGTCAACTCTCTAGCTACCAGTCTAGTAGATAAATAATGTTATATTTGTCTAGACAGACTGATCTCCTTTCCAATTTAATTGACATTTTCTTATTAAATATTGATTAGATGGATGTCACTGTATACTTTTAATTATCGATCCATCCTAGATTAATGTATAAATATTAGATTAGAAATCGGTCTCCAATCTAAACAATAGCACGACTGCCAATTGGCGGTACTAGCATGCATCCATATATGTAGTAATGGAATCTTTAATTTTGGATCAGATTTCTTTAGATTTTGTAATTTCATATGATCGAGTTACAAACTATTACTACAATAATAATCTTATAGTAATAGAAAGTTGAAAGTACTGTTCTTCCTTGGTCCATATATATTTGCATATGTTCCCTTTTTCTTACCTTTGTGTTGGCGTTTGATTAATTAGAAAAGTGTTGGTCGATCGGTTTCAGAATGTTGTTGCCATTGTTGTGAGTTGGGCAAAGAGAACCCTGGCCGTTGTTCAACTCCATCATCGTTGGCTGAAGTAGTCACTGGAGAAGAAAGCTTGAAGGGATTTTTCTATCTCTTCTTTTGTTTCACATTTGTAATTTTTTGCATTGCTCTTCCAATTTTGGAACCCATCTTTTTAGTTCTTCGTTACACTTTGTGTCTTGGCAAGGGATGAAGCATAACAAGTAAACTAAGATTACCATAAAAATTTCCAAAAGGACATGGTTCCATTACTTTCAGTTCCATTACCTTCAGTTAATTAATAATTAATACTATCATATAATAATAATACATAATGGTGGAATAACCTTACAAAAGGAAGATCAGTAACCTAGCTAAAAACCATCCCAAATCTAATGAACCTACACTAATAATCTTTGAATCAGCTCCATGTATAGAATCATGCATAGACTAGTCACTATTTTCAACATCATCGTCCAATCGCTTCTTGACAAGATTGAGTCGACAGTCTCCTAAACGAAGCGAATATGCGGCCTTCTTGTATTCAGCCCAAGTGAAGTTCCTGTAAAGGGGAGGTCTCTGGGGTGTTAGTAACATTGGTAGGCAACTTATGGTGGCGTCAAGTGGTGGAGCAGCAAAATATGCCATTGACATTCTTGAATTGTATGAGTTCACCATTGCTCTATGTTTGACACTCGCAAACCTTCCATTTGTCATCACCTTCAAGAAAAAAATCAATAGACTCAGAAAAGAATTTGACCAAAGAATTGCAAGATTAGGGGGCCCTTCAGTTGCAGGTGATGATCAGACTGATCAATTCCACCAGCTGATCAATACATAGCACTGAACCCTGAAAAAATGCCATCATCAGTTGGATAATTACAATACATTTCTCTGTTCAGTCCCTTCCAGCCTTCCAGTTGCAGTATATAATATAATTCTATTTTATATATTTTTAGTATGTCTTCCAATTCAGTTCTTGACAAAGATACGGTTATGATTAGCATGACAAACTATTATAGTGGATTGAATTATGTAATGGATGTCAAAATTGTCACATTTCAGTCAAGATTCAATGCATGTGAACATTTATGTGAAAATTTTATCTTGTGTCACGTGCTTCAAAAAATATGTGAATTATAATCAGTTGTCAAACGGACTTGAAAAAAATTGTGGGGTGGGGTGGGATCGAGGTACCTGTAACATGTCACCAACATTAATACAGAAGGCAGAAGATGGATGGGGGTTGACAGGGACCCACACCCCATCTTGGAGTGAGATTTGGAGGCCTTCAACACCGTTGGATCTGAGAATGGTCAAGATCTGAGGGTCAGTATGTTCTCCAAAACCAATAGAGGAAGGAGAGGAGACAGAAGCAGCAGCATCAGCATCAGCATCAGGCTTGGGATAGTAATTGAGTCTGAATAGAGAATCACTTTCACCATCTCTGATTAAGGTGTTCAGTACATAGGGGTCAGGAGACCCCAACCCTATTGCCATCACCTCCAATACTTCACATGCCAACTTCTTAACTGCTTCTACATATTCCCTCACTGCATACCTGTCCCAACGTGTATAGACACACAAAAAATTTGAGATAACGAGATGGCTGGTCGAACGGGTCAACGAGATCAATTGGATTAGCATAGTGATTTTTTTCTAGAACTAGCGTCTAGTTCCTAATTACCAAATCAATCTCGTATTTAATGTGGTAGAATTGAAAGGTGTTAACTTTCAATTGGGGAAAGTTGGTTTCATAAAGGAATCAGCAACGGGCACTAGAAAATTTTTCATAAACGGCCATCGCGTGGGGCACATTGTGAAACTAGAGAAGGGGTGAATGATTGGTGGGTTTGGTTCATTTTTGGCAAAATTTGTGAGCATAAACAATCCCCCATATCTGGGAGGTTTCTAATTCTTTTGAAAATCTTTGATTTGATTGGACAATGTAATATGTGACTTGTCTCTTTGATTCTTTTTATCGACCTTTCTCGTGCATGCCAGTACGAATTCATTCACTGTAGCATAGTCTCTATCCGGTTGAATGAAACCCTAGCTATAAGCTAATCATATATATTTCTTGTTAATTATTAGAAAAATTAAAAAATTTATAAGTCTTGATTAATGTTTTTCGGGTAGGGATGTAAAAGCTGATCTTTAGCGGTCTCAATGAACATAAGCTTTTCAGCTTCAAGCAATCTAGACGGGACTTGCCGATTAAGGGATGAGATGACCTCTTAGAACTTCTTCAAGCTTGTTCTCATCATTAGAGGAGCAACTTTCTAGGTAACAGTCAAATTTACCTAAACAACATATGTATTTGACATTATCAAGAGAACATTGCCAAGTAAACCCGCTTTCAGATTTATTAATACTGACTCGCTTTTTACATTTTACACGATAAATCTAAACTTATTGGGAAAACAATAGATCCATGTGATATTGGTCCAACTAGGCACATGTAGACCCTAAGATATCATGTCAAGTACAAGAATAATCAACTAGTAGGGTTTAAACAAGCTTTTCTCTACCAATTATGTTCGGTTAATGTGACGAAGTAAAAAAGTTAAGTACATTTTTAATTCTCTTTTTTGGCTCAATAAAGTTGAGTGCAATCAAAATAATGTACTTCAAGGGGGGATAAAGCTATAAGTTCATGAGAAAGGGAGTTAATTTAGCACAGGACTAGTGATAACTATTGTGTGGTTATTTATCACTATAAGATAAATAAATAAACTAATAAATAAATTAATGTGGTTTGTCCCATACACCTTACCGGTCTATTTGATACTATTTCAAGTCACAATCCCTGCCCCTACAACCCCTAGCTTGTGACGGAGAAACTCTCGCTGGGCACCCTTAATTATATATCCCTCTTTTTCAATACATTATATAAGTTTAAATTTGTACTGTGTGCACCTATTTATCAGTAGAATATGTACCGTATATTAAACCGCGTATTTATTTGAAAATAGATGGTTGAAGAATGCACGTAAGAGTTTCACATGTTCTTGAAAGATTCATCTAATTGACAGCAAGAGAGTTTAATTCTTTGGATCTAAATGCAAAACTCTCGAATCAATAGAAGAAATAGGTCTATGTGGATTCCACTCAATAAAGACAGACATATGAATGAAACATTTTAAAGATTCATTTTTTATCAAATGACTACTCGTATTCAAATTGGATAATGTACAGCAATTTGTTCCGTACGTTGTCTGTCACACGTCTAACAAAGACATTTACACGCTAAGTTCTCATCTACAAAGTAAAAGTTGAGACTCACACTCAGACACTATCTTCTAGGTAAATTATGATAGCCAATGAGCAAAATTCAGGCTCAGATGGAGAAGTTTTATACACCATCAACTTGACATGTGGATGTCTAATTGGTCAGTCACATGAGATGATTGATCGGACGATTTAAGCTTTGAGATTATCAAAGTGTTTGACAAAAATTCAGATTATAATCTGAATTATAATTTACAATATGGAATCATTTTATTGGTTATTTTGTGTAAAAAGTAATAATTACCGCTTGACTTTTAGTTTTTGATTTTTTTAAAAAAGCGAAACTAATAAAATAATGCCCTATGACAAATTATAATTTAGGTTGTAACTAAGGTGAGTTGCCAAACACATTGTAATTTTGCTCGTAAAAGCGCACCCATAAAGATTTATATATCATTATGTCACATCTTGAACGTTTTAAGCTTTTTGACGGGTTTCCATGGGCAGATTATATATTCGAAAAACATGAAAAAAAAAATGAATATTGTAAGCTATGGGATTAAGTGAAAGAACCTGAACGTATTAGGATCAGTGCTGGAAATAGCTTCTGCTTTGTGATCAATGGAAACGGGGTTGGTCTGAAGGAGAAGATATTCGACAGCTCCGATGTCTCCCTTCAATCCTATGTTCTTGCAGCCATAGCCATAAGGATCAGCAGGCCCTGCTTGGAGTTTCCGGTGAGACGGTTTCAAGAAAAAATCGTAACCCTGTTGTTCCATTCTTGTAATGACTTCATGAGGGACACCATGGTTGATAACCTTAAAGAAACCGAACTCTTCACAGGCTTTCACAATGAGTTTTGAAACCTTGGACCGGTCGGCCGAAAGGTCTATAACTGGAATGTCAATATCTCTTATTTTCTCAGTTCTTGATAGGTTTGGAGAGGCCACCACCATTTTTGTAGTTTAAACAAAGGAGGCAAGGGAAGAGGAGATATAGGGAGTGGAGGGGCGTGAAATGGTAAGAGTGGGTTCAAATAGAGGTAAAGAAATGGCTAATACATATAAAATCTTTGGATTTATGGAAGGAGGGGGTGAAAGACCACACAGTGTGCTTGGCAATTGATCAATTGTTTATAAATTAGTTTATAAATTACTATGTGACATTATTTTATTAATTGTTTTACGTAGAAGTTAAAAATTATGATTTAACTTTTAATTTTTAACTTATTAAAAAAATGAAATTAATAAAATAATATCAGGTGACTATTTATAAACAAAATTGTATATAAACGGAGTTGCCAAATACACTGGTACTAATTTATATAGAGGGAACTTTGTATAATAAATCTATAAATTTATCAAATCAATATTGATCACACATTATTCACCAAAAAAATAATTTTTCATACTTATAGTAATCTTTTTTTTTTTATTCCCACCACACATTCCCTTGTAAATTCAACTTTCACAAATTTATTAATTAAATACATAATATTTTCATAAAATTATAATTTTATAATTTTTATAATTTATCTTTATTATCTAACTTCTTGTTTTGGGGAAAAAAGAGGAAAAACCACCACTTTTTGTCAACTGAAAATCTGGCGAAAATTCTAAGGTACAAATGTTGGTACATTACAAAACTTATATATAGTCAAATACAAAAGAAATTACTAATGGTTTCATGAATCCAATATATGGTTTCTTGTGTTTTTTTAATCATGTGGGTTCTGTAACCGAGCCAAGTTATTATTATAGAAAAACTGTTTTTTAACGCGTTGAAACTGGAAAAGTGTAAAAAAGAAAAGAACTGCAACATGTTTCTTTCTGTGTTTTGCTTCACACTTCTTAAAAACTTAGGGAAGGTTTTTCTTCTCTTTTCTTTTGAGAAGGATATGTTGTTTTAACGCTTATTTATTATTTCAATTTTGATATATTACAACTTTAAGAGTAGTTGACTTTTTCTTCTTTATTTTGAAATACGTAGCATAAATAGAAAATTCATCTCACTGGAGAATTTTGACTTTTTGGGATTCGCTGACTGCATGTTTCCATTTTTCTTCATCATCCTCTTTTTATTCTCTTAACATTCTTTTTCCTGAAATTATTATTTTTTCCGTGTTATTATTTTTTCATTTTATCAACTTTCTTATCTTAGATTGTAATTATTCAACATCCTGCAATATTTAATAAATATTTCCTAATTGATGTTCTTTTTCTTTTTTTTTTTGAATAAACCTAATTGATGTTCTTAATTTATAATAACTTGTGATTTGTAATAAACATTGTGATCTGAAAGGTTCCCCCGCCCCAAAAAAAAAAAAAATTGTGATATGAAAAATCTATGTATATTTACTTTTTGTACAACATAAGGCATTAGATATTTACTACTTTATTGCTAAATCTCAACTTAATAATTACGATATTCATTTAGATCCTATATATTAAGATTTTGCATAAATTCTTGACTGAGACACTATAATTTTTTTTATTTAAATGCCCTTAAACAAAATAGAAAATGACATATATGATCAGTCGGAGAGAGAGAGAATAGTTCAAAGGACTATTTTCAACCTAAGCGAAAATGAAGTAACAATATTTTATTTGCCATTCCACACATTCAAAGCATCGTTGTTAAGCATGGCTCTTAATATATATATATATATATTTTAACGTGCTGAACTTGAAAAGTATGAAAAATGCAACATTTTTTTTTTTTTTGAGTTGTGCTTTACGTTGTTTTTAACACTTTTACGATAGTTTCTTTTCTTTTCCCTATTTGCCACCAAAAAAAAATAGAGAAAAACGAAAGAAAGAGAGAAAGAAAAGAAAAAGAAAAAAGAACTATTTGTTTTTATACTTCAAAGTTGAAAATAAATACATTTCATGTCATTGTTGTGTGAAACTTATTTATTTCAATTTTGACATTTTAATTTGAAGATTAGTCAACACGCGTTTTGAAAATTTATTTCAGTTTTGGTGTCATTTCATTGCAAGAAAATTTTTTAAAACTTCTCGAAAATTTTATAGTAAAACCTCACATTCTGTGTGGTATGCATCTATAAAGGCCACACGAGATGAAATATTTTATGACAAAACCTCTGAAATGTTTTGGAAAGAACTCTTTCGTTGCAATTTTAAAATATTAGTACAAGTGAAATAAATATGAAAGCTTGTACATAATCTTGGATTGAATTTATTTGCTAATTAATTTTCTTTATTTAAGAATCCTGATTAATTTTTTAATTTATAATAATACCTATGATTTGTAGTCAACATTGTGATTTTTTAGTGCCTTTGTGATTTGTAGTCAAACATTGTGATTTTCTTAGTTGGAATATTTTCTTTATTGCTAAATCTTAAATTAATCGTTAAGAATAATTACCATAATTATATTCATTTACGTCCTGTTATAAGCCTTTGTATAATTATTCTTTTGAAAAGATGCCAGGAAATTGCGTCAAATATGCGGGGCGAAGTGTGACACATCTTGACCAAAATACTAAATTTTGCACAACATGCATATATAACATCATAAATATCAATTTTTTATTATATTCAATGTGATCTTTACAACTTATTAGTTTTTTCCACTTGTACAAAATATTGATGCCATTACTTTTCTCTCAAATGAGTGTTGTCGTGTAAGCACGTCAACTCTTTAAACAAAACTCAAAAAGTTGGGGACATATCTGATTGTGGTGAAAGGCAAAATTGAAGTCTCTTTAATGCATCGAACAAAATATGTGGTGCAAGTATAGTTTTTTTGTTTATTCGAGATTTCGAAGATTTTTAGCAACTTTCCCAAGAAGTATATTTGTGTTACGAATTGATTTATCAAAAATGATATTCTATTTTTAGTTGCCAAAATGTTCTAGAACTAAAAGGAGGTTCTTTATCCCTTGAAAATAAATAGTAGTAAATAATAAATAAATAAAGTTGGTTTCTCATGAAACTAACCGGTTAGCATGGCTCAACAAAATAATAATAATAAATAAATACATAAATAAATATTAGAAAAATCTGTCATCGTAATATCACATGTTCCTGGCCTTAGTTTGTCACGTCATAGTACATGTTCCTTATAAAACTGAACGGTTAATTAGTCAATAGTAATTAATTAACGAAAGAATTTTCTTGAGTTCGCCCTTAGACATCGAGAGATTTCATGTGGATGAAGTTCGACTTATATTATCCTCAATCTCATGGTATGCAGTAAAATTTTTACATGTCAGAAGACAAATAAATATTTCATATTTTCAGTAGAGTCTCAATCAATCTCACATCAAGTTGGAATACTAACACTAATATGCATATTCTAATATTAAGAAAAAAATAATTGACAATTATTGGTGATACGTGACTCCGATTTAAATAGATGCTAGGACAATTATAGATTATTATTGTAATATGAAAATTTTCTAATACCAGCAATTAGTTTCCTTGTTTTTGAATATTAGGTAGGATAAAAAAATAACGGTAAGGATTTATTTTCTGGCCATTTCGTGCATACGAAGTGATTATTATTAATATTTTTAAACATAATCGATCACACATATACTTCTTATCTAAACATTTTGTGGTGCTCCCCCGGGGATAATGACACTTACGGAGGCCAGAGGGGTTTTCTAGTATATGATGTGTTTGGATAAATTTTACATCAATATGACTATTATTTTAATAAAGTCGACATCTTAAATTAGACACTTCTGATTTTTATATGATATATCGTTGTAACTTGTAATAGAGCTTTGTACTCAATCGAGAATGCTAATTCTATGTCCTATTAAGGCTCAGATATTGAGGACATGCGTTATGGGTATATCAATAGGTCTGCTCAAACAAGTTACAGTCTTACATGTGGTTCGAACGAGTGTTACAGTAGTTAAATTTTTCACGTTCCAGTTATGAGGTCTAGAGTTCGAACCGTACATATCCTTCTCCTATATCCCCAATATATCAAAAAAAGTTACAGTCTTACATGACTTTATTAAGTAATTGAACCTACTGGCTCTTCAAAAGAAAAAAGGGGTGATTAAGCTCACAATGAATGAATATACGTCGAATAAAAAACGTATAATTATCTGAAATACTCTTCTAAACAAAGTCGAGTCATTATAAAAAGTCTTTATATTGTCACTATTAATTGATAGGAATCGATTACAATAACACATTGAACGAAAAGTTTTTCATTAATTTAATGTTGCGTGTAAAATGCTTTACTTTGAGGTTGCAATCTTCTTCAATGGATATCCTTATAGTCGTGAAATAGAGAGGTCAATATAACGAAGATCGACATGTTTGCCATATAGGGCCTAGACATTGTGAAACAAATAATAATACATATGGAACATGTCCCTTTTGCATCAAATTGGCTGGTCGTAGTCCTAGGACGAAAGGTCCTTTTCCCTATTTTTTGGTTGATTGTGACGTGTATATATATATGTATGTATATATATAAACACTACTGGCCCTCTAGCTATGCCCTTGAATGTGGTTCTCAATATGAAAGTCTTACATTTTAAATGGATCAATTAAGAATAAACAGTTAACCTCTGTACATATAGATATGTGTTTGAACATGTAAGACTCACATCCACACAGGGACGGTATATTTATGTATTATTGGACCGAGAAGTCAATGGTTGATCACCAAAACCTTTGAAGTATCCCTATGTTTGGATGGTCGGCTTAAAATTCTCATTCAAACATGCCGTCTAGTTTGATCAGTAGAATCTAACGAAGGTAACGTGTTGAAGTTGGAATTTGACCACTCCAAGTCAACTAGAGAATGATCTAAGTCATGTAAGTAGTTAGAAATGTATTATTATATCAGTAAGGATTTCAATCCAGAAAAGGAAGAAAGAAATATGTACATATATTAATAAGAAAAGGAAGAAAGAAATATGTACATATATTAATAAGAATTGATGGTAAGAACGGTTGAAAGAAAGAACTGGGCTCCAGCTGGGATGAGGATTGGACAACAGTTCTTGTAAATAGCAATAATTCTCTGGCTGGAGTTACTAACTACCACATATTGGGATCCCCTTCTTAGGGAAAAAATTCAGGTATTCAACGAGTACTCTATTATAGTATTTCAAGTTAATGAAAAACCCAAACATAGGATTTCAGGACTCAGATTTGGATCATTTGAACTCATATGTGGGGTTGGTGATTAGTTTAGAGCATCTTATTAAGGTCTTCATTTCTTGGCCCCTCAACCTCTATTGATAAGTCTAGGAGGGCTCGAGTAGAGGCTTATTACAAGGAACTAATAACCCAAGTCCTTACTTTATAGGAAGAATACATAGGTTCTAAACTAATTTTAATAACTATCAACTATCATAATTGACACAACTCACTCTTAAAGATCCGGCAGATCGAACAAGTTCTCAGATTGGCGAGTTCTGTACGTACTAGAGAAATTGAGTTCGGCAAGGTCCTTAGGTCAATGAACTTTAGCTAATTTGGCCAGTTCAATAGCCAATCACATGACTGATCTTTAGTTTAGCCCATATTCTCAAGTCCTTAGAGCCTCAGTTCAGATATCCTCACAGGTTAACCATGCGTGTCCTTTAATGCAGCTTAACAAGTTAAACTGGTATCATAACACATATTCAAATAATATTCACCTTATAATTTGTATTTATGACCTTTGATATATCTTAAACAGCTAATGGTTCAAATTGATTGTTGTCCGAAATAATTCGCATCAGCTTTTGTTGGGGGGGCAAAAAAAAAAAAGAGGACACTAAAAGGTAAAAAGCCTGTAAGAAGAATCAAGAAAATCAGGAAGGAGGGGGTGAGGGTCCTCTAACCAACCCCTTAATTATTCAACATTTGTTGAGCATTACATGAATGCCACTTATAACCCAGTTAGCCCACCTCATTCACCATCCTTCCCGCCAGAAGCTGTCTTTTTCATTTTTAGTTGATGTTGTTGGAAATAGTTGTATATTTTGACCAAATATTTATGGTCTCGGCAATTAATGTGTATGAGAGATATTTAAATCGAACGCGTTTATAGTATATTTGATCTCGTTAAACTATTTCCGGGTGAATGAGAAATTATAGCCTAAATGTAACACCTTGAAACAATGTGATTCGGATGTTAAATGAGAATTTTGTATCCCATGTCGGGATGAATGAACAAAACGTTGTATGAGAAGGTTAATCAATTGATTGATTAATTAGTTGATTAATTAGTTATTTGATTAATTGATTATTTCAACATTCATCCGAATTTATGTATAGGGATTTAAAGGTGACGTTTGGTTCTATCCATTCAATGGTGTCTTTTAGGATGAAATCAACTATATCCAAGCATTGTGTCTTTTCATTTGGCACCTTTTGGCATCTTATAAATAGAACCCTTCACTTGTGCATTTTCATTCAATTCTTCTTTCATTCAATTCTTCCTTTCCCAAATTCATAAAGAGAGTTTCGTGATATTTTCGGTTCGCCGTGTCTTGTGGTTTGAAGTGCTTCTACCGCAAGTCGTTCGCCGTTGTATATTGGGAGACGATTGCCGATCAACCGTAAGCACCTAGGCGGGGCAAAAACGTCTTAAAGACATAGAGTCGAACTCTAACCTCGGCGGTTTTTCATAGTAAATTCTACATAATTTATTCTACCGGGTTTAAGTAAGTTTACGGTTTAATTTCAAATATAATTTGCACCATTTTATATATCTAATTTTCCAATAGATGTTCGATGAGAAATTACCAGGCCTTTTTTCATTTTGGAAAAAAATTCAGTATTAATTCGATACTCCAGACAAATAAAAACAAGATAAGTATACATAGAGTCTCAATTTGAACAATAAATTGAGCCCCAGTATCCACTTAGTAGTTCCTAGACACCGAGTTTTGGTACTATTAGAGTACTGAAATTTTTTCTATTTTTTCACATCACGTTTCTTAACATTTTCTTAAATCAAAAGGGCAAAAAAAAAAAAGGATTTTTAGAAACACATATATTTTTCGGTTCCAAAAAAAAAGGGAACATATCTATTTTTTCTTTTTTCTTTTTTTACAGCTTACAAGACGAATTTATCTGTACATCATCATCAAAAGTGTAACATTAAACTTTTTTCCTTTTCTTTTGAATAAACACATTGATTTCTACTTCCAGGTGTAGAAGCCACAAAAGCGATAAATCAACCCAATTATAAAGAAACAGAAGAATAATAGCAGAAGAAGCGAGTTGATGGGTCACTGCATTTCTTGCACGAAAAACGTGGCACTAAGGGTCACAACCAAATATTAGCCGCTAAATGATACGATATCATTGATATCTTGAACATATCTTGTTCGCACAAATTAAAATTGATGTGTTTCTTAAATTAAGGAAAATTTTATTATTTAGGTGATTTTTTTTCCAAAAAAAAAAAAAACAATGACATGTAATAAACAGCATTTGTTGGGTAAACTATTATACATCAATATACAATCAAATATGGTCGTTGGGAATTTTTCGCCTCATGTTGGTGAATGTTGGGCGCTTTTTAGAGGCGCCCAATTGGCGTGAGAACGGGGTTTTTAACAAGTTGTATTTGAGTGTGATAAGCGCAAATTTACACTATTTTGGGCCATTAAAACTAAACATTTATCGTTATATTTTCTCGATTTACTACTTGATTTTATTTGTTTTTGTCTATTTTAGTATTCAACCCGATCCAAGCAATTGGTGAAGACAAGAACGAAGAAGGATTGATTTTTAGAACATTTGGATATCATGACAACTAAAGTGCATGTGATCAAGACTTGGAGGATTAAAGTGGTTAAACATGAAAGTTAAATGACCAAAGTGGATAAAACTCTATTGCTTGTTGTGCATTTAGCTCGTTAAAAAAGGGGGGAAAGGGAAACAAAACCCTAGCTTTTGGCCCAAGTCATTTGTACATGACTTCCTTGAATTTAAGAAGGGGTGTTGAGGCCGTGAAAGAGGGAGCCAAGAAGGGACGGCCATGTGGAGGAGTACGTGGAGCCGTGAAAAAAGAGCCGCCGTGGAAAAGGAAAAATTCAAGGCCCGCGTGTGGCCAAGGAAAAGAAGCGACATTGAATTTACCGTGAATTCATCTCCTACTAGTTTTGAATTTCAAAGTTTATAGCTGCTTTTTTTTCCTCAACACGATAGGCTAATTATTTTTTGTTAAGATTAATGATGAAACATCATCTTTGTGATTAATTTGATGCGTTATCACTATTAGATTGAGTTTTTGATTCATGTTATTCTCGAGAGATTCATCATGAGTTCATTTAAACTCCCCAAATAAAAGTTCATTTAAATATCTACTCAACCACTTAGAAAACGTGCTGGGAATGGGAAAATAATAATCACATTTAAAATATTCAGTTGAAATCCTGATGAACCATGTAAAAAAGACAATCTGACATAGGTAAAATCAGAACAATTTAGAGAACAAACATTTAAAATTAAAAACCTATTACATTGAATTTCATGTAAATGCTCAGGCATTTAAGCAAAGCAAGAAACCAGTGGGGAAAATCATTTGGCCAAGTACTTTGGGCTGTCAAGCTACTGGAACGGGAAAAAAAATTTAAAAAATTACATAAAACCAACTACTTGGCCAAATGGAAAAGATAGTAACATCGGCAAACATTTTCTTTGGCTACTCGAACTGAAGAAAATATTACTCATTCATCACTTAAGCATTTAAACAGTATGAAGGAAGCATGTTGACAGAACAACTACAAAAACAAATACGAAACATAAATCAAATTTAATTTCAGCCACAGTACATCGATCGAGGATAGACTTATCTGTAAGAAACGCTGGCTAGATTTCTCGAGTTTTCTGGACTGCACTAATTACCTTCACACGCCAGTCCAATTTTACAGATCTAGGGCTGGGAATATATACAGACACCGATAATAAAAAATAATTTAAAAAATTAAAATATTTTCAAACAATTCATCTAAGACAAACAGTCGATAGAAGGTTTACTTATTTTTGCCAAATGTGTTTACGTGCCACGCTCCGTGTCAAACACTGCATGACCGAGAAGAAAAACATAGCTTAGAAAAATATGCTCAAACTGGTCAAATATGTAAAGGGATAAGAGGTATACAGGGTCAACTTAGCTTCTATTTCCACCGATACTTTCTTAGCAAATATATTCCGGATATACATAGATTAGTCCCATTGGAGTCAGCGTTCTCGATTCGAAATAACATTGATCTGTAGAGTGATCGCGCTTTCGGCTGGTGGTCGGGTTTTTGCAATGTGTAATGATGGTGAGATTTTTAGTCGGCTGCGCGTTGTCGGATCTTTAGGATATACGGCAGGGAGTAGGGACAGAAGTTTATCTGGCGCCGCCATAGAAGTTGGGGTAGGGTTCATATGAGAGAAGTTGTGATTTAGGGCTCGAGTTGTTCCCTTTTATAGCTAAGTTTCGTGTTTGCAAATTGGAGGGCTTCATAGGCCTAAAATTACATGGGCCACAACAAGAAAAGGTGTAGATGGGCTGCCAACATGGGTCGGACGGTTGGGCTTGGAATTGTGGTTACCGAATATAAGGGCCACGGGTGGATTAAAAATTTTATAGGTTAAATCGACGAGCCATTTTGGGCTAAAAATTTACGGCTTCAATTTTATCTATGCTGCTGGGCTTTACAAGTGGAGGCCTTTTTTAGGTTCTTTCGTGCTTCGAATTATTTTTGTCTATACAGTTTCAAAATCGCCCAGTAATATTAGAAAAATTTGTAGCTTAGTTTATTTGTTGTATATTTTTTTTTCCTTTTTATTTTTTAATTGTTGTTAGGGCTGTAAATTTTTTAATTTATTTTATTATTTACAATTACAAACTTCTTTAGGTAATATATGTGTAACTGTTTAATTTGAATTTCAGATACAAAAAAAATAATAATAATTAAAAATAACTGCCGTAACTGTTAATACTGAACCGTTAAGGAAAAAATAAATTAGAGTGTCCAAACATTTTTCTCTAATTAGAATATAACAATGTTTCTTGAGTTATACATATAAATTTAGCTTCTCAGATTAAATAGCATCTTGATATTGACAGCCAAAATAAATCAACAACTCAGACCAGAGATCTACCCACACGTAAACACTAAAATGGTTTTTTAAATCAATTCGGTGTCCCTAAATCGTAAATTCAGCTCCAATTATTAATAATGTAATGCTTACATTACTAATTCAAAAACCTTTCATTTACGATTTTTCTAGAATATCTTGAGATAATTTCTTACTCTTATACTAAATTTGTAATACTTGACATTGACTGACTTAGGAAATAGTATGGTTAATATTTCGTCCGTCAGTATTATAAAATATCTTCTTATGCATGTTGTTAACAGTTTATATGAGTTCGTCTTACACGTGATTGTAAGACTTCATTTAATGAATTCTTACTAAATTTGTTTCATAAACATTTGTTTACTTTGTTATACATATTTTTTTTACATACTGTTTAGTCGTTTTTCGTAGCACTTTCTATTATATTAGTAAAGTATGTTTGATTGAGCAAATGACAACAATAAAATTATTATTATTATTATTATTTTTTTTTTGCTTTTGTAGAATACATTGATCTCGACAATCTCTCCTATAAATGCCGTTATTGAACAGCCATCTTTAAGTTTGAGGAACGCGTTGATAAGCGCTATAGAACGTGTAGAGACCCAAAATTCTTGTTGTGTTGTATGCATGGAAAGATTCATACTTCTTTAATGGATGATCTGCCGCATCTGTTCAAAGAGCTGCTATATGGAGGTGATGTTAGGAGTAAAAATTTCGTCAACAATATTAGAACATACAAGATGATGTTCTCCTTCACTTCTATGGGAGGGAAAATTGATGATAGTTTTAACGATGGGAGATCAGCCCCTATTGTATCGCCAACGAAAGTTGACTGGAAATCAAGGTAACACTGTTGTTCCTTTTACGGATAATGCTGATTACTGTATGTCAATTATTTCAATGTTACTTAATATAAAGTCTACGAATTAACGATTTTAATATTATATTTCATATTAAATTTCTTCTTAAACAGGTTTACAGCTGCAATCTAACCAGATTCAAAACTACGCCTTGCTAGAGATTGAAAATATAATGCGTAGTTGGGGAATGAGTCTTTCTGAATTTACGTGCATGCCATACCCTATTGCTATTGATGGCTCATCAGCTTTGAATCGGTTGATAATTGATGAACTGTCGTATGATAGAGCATCTTTGGCTGAACAGTATAAAAGGAATTTAGCGGCTTTTACAAAAGAGCAAAGATCTATATTTGACACTATAATGGCCTCTGTTAACTCTGGTAGAGGTGGTATGTTCTTCTTGTATGGTTGCGGTGGTACTGGAAAGACATTTATCTGGAACACGCTTTCTCCAGCTATTCGTTTAAGAGGTGATATTGTGCTCAATGTTGCCTCAAGCTGTATAGCATCTCTTCTCTTGCCAGGTGGCTGAACAGCACATTCTCTATTCTCAATTCCTCTAAATCTCAATGAAAACTCTACTTGCAATATCAAGCGTGGAAGCCCGTTGGCACAATTGATATCAAAGACACAGTTGATAATATGGGATGAGGCGCCGATGATGAATAAATATTGCTTTGAGGCTCTCGACCGAAGTTTGCGAGACGTGTTGAGGTATGATGGTCTGAATAGTCCCACACAGCCATTCAGTGGGAAAACAGTGTTTTTGGTGGAGATTTCAGGCAAATTTTGCCCGTTATTCCGAAGGGATCACGTTAAGAAGTGGTTCATGCAGCGATCAATTCTTTGTATTTGTGGAAGCATTGCAAAGTGCCAAAGTTGACAAAAAAAAATGAGATTGCAAAGTATGGGTAACAATGATGAGGCCAATGACTTGAAAACATTTTTTGAGTGGATGATGAGCATTGGAGATGGCACAGCAGGTAGGGAAAATGACGGTCATGCTGAAGTAGAAATGCCAGATGATATTTTGATAGCATCAACATGTAATCCCATAAAATCGATAGTTGAGACCACTTACCCTACCTTCTCCTGCAATGGTTGTGACACTATCTATTTGCATTTGGTCCCCAAGAATGATGATATTGATGCTATAAATGAATATATAATCTCAAATATGACTTACGAAAAGAAAACTTATATGAGCACAGATGTTTTATGTAGAATAGAGGAGAGTGGGTCGTTGTTTGATAATATCCACTCAACTGAATTCTTGAATACGGTAAGGTATTCTGGAATCCCCAACCATGAGCTAAAGCTTAAAGTTGGTGTGCCTGTAATGCTACTGAGGAACATTGATCCTACTCAAGGTATGTGCAATGGAACTAGATTGATTATCACGAGACTTGGAGAACATGTATTGGAAGGTGAAATTCTATCTGGGAACAATGCAGGCCACAGAGTTTTCATTTCAAGAATGTCATTGACACCGTCAGACTCTAGAATACCTGTTTAATTTCAGAGGAAATAGTTCCCATTGATGGTGTCATTTGCAATGATTATAAATAAAAGTCAAGGACAATCCCTCTCGCATGTTGGACTTTTTCTCAGAAGACCAGTATTTACACATGGACAATTATATGTTGCAATTTCTAGAGTAACCAGTCGCTCAAGTTTAAAAATATTAATTTGTGACAAAGATGGTAAACTAATGAGATCAACAACAAATGTTGTATATAAGGAAGTTTTCCAAAATTTGTAAAAGCGTGACAGTCTCATCTATTAATGTCATTTCTTTATATATTTTAATTATTCGTTACATTTTTTATATTATTCTGTTAGTCCATTTTGTCCACGTATTTTTGCTTACATGGTTTCCTTCTCGAGCATCGCACGGGTACAGGAAACTAGTATAATTTAATATATTGGATGTATTGAACATCTGATTCAAAATATGAATTAAAAAAAATGAAGAAGAATAGATTTATTTAAGCAGAACCCAAGCTTAAACATGTGAACTTTAACCTGCAAAAAATTTAGCACATGGTTTGTGACAACATGCAACATTTTAAGACTATGTGAACAGGTTAAGGAGTTGGATAGTCATTATTTGACAGGGAAGGTTCAAGCATTTTGGGCCAAATGGAAAACCATGTATATTTTTAAGGCGTGTACTTTAGCTCAATTCTCTGTAAGCCATTCTAAGACTATCCTCCCTTATGACGATATGTATTCAAATCAAATTAAATTGATATCATAATACTAAATATTTTTACTCAATTTCTGAGCACTTACAAAGAATTAAATTATACCTAGATCTTCTTAGCAAATATTTAGCAGAACAAAAAGCATGCACACTCTTGGTTTTGATTGATTATTCTTTAGTGAATGTGAAAACTCATTTAGAATAAGTAGTACACATAAGAGAAAAGAAAAGAAATACACCTTCATTGGGCGAAGGGGGGATAGACCAAAGTCAGTATAGAATTGATCTCCGGTGACTGGAGTTAGACGTGTGCTCTTCCGATCTATTAAAAACTAGTTTGGATAACGCTTTATGTACCAATAATATTGTTTTGAAAAGAACAACAGCCTCTGGGGGTTAATGTCGTTCATTTAACTAAATGAATTTCATCATTCAATGTATTTAAGTTAATGGCAAAAAATTGTCCCAACAAAAAGAAATCCTATTATGTGGGAGAGAGGCAAAAAATCAATACTAGATATATGTGTTGTAACTTATGTTTTATTTTGAAACTTTAAAATATTCTTTGGTTTTAATTTCATACTTTATTTGTTTTATTTTTTCGGTTTCAAGCTTTATTATGTTGTAACCCCGTTACGCATGAATTAATTCTATCTTTATGTTATTTATGTGGGGGTTATAATTTAGCTATTATAAAAATGAGCTTATTCTCATTTGAGAGTGACATACAAAAAACTATAAAAGATCTCTTATATATCCTACATCTACTTTACGTTAGTGTAGCGGTATGATAGAGGCTCGTTGTTTCACTCCCTGTGATTGTGCTTATGGACGGAGTTTTGGCTGAGAGCGAGCAATTTTATCTTGGAGTCATGTCACGCCGATAGTACCCGCACAAGGGGGCAACCCGACTTTAATTTGTCCTCGACACGACTCTTTTAGGCCAACCACTTCTAACTTTTCTTTTATTTTTCTATTGCTTAATTTATTGAGATACATTATTTTATTTAATTAAATTTTATGTTATTCAACTATCACACAAATCAAAAATTTCCCCAACAATCTAAATTAGAAAAGTTAAAAGTGGCTGGCCTAAGAGAATCGTGTCGAAGACACAGTTCTAAAGTCCTGTTGGCTATCTGTGTGACATGCTTTGATCATTGTTTTATTGATATATGCAAATATGACTGGGAGTAAATTGCTTGTGATGATTAACTATTTGCTATCTTGACTCTCTAGTTGTGAATTGGAAGGTTTGCTGCACGATTTTCTTGTTTCTGAATTTCAATTTTGCATTCAGACTTGCTTGTTCATTTTTTACATGCCATGCTAGTTTCTAAAATATCCTCGAAGCAAGAAAGCAAGCATATAAAAGAAGAAAATATAAAGTTTATGATTTAGTGGTAGAAAATTGATTCCCATTGCTGTTTACTGCCATTAACTAGGAACTAACCCCCCTTACTATTATGTTAATCTACTTAAGATTTTGATTAAACTCTTAAGGCTTTTTTAAGATTAGGATCATTTTGAATATTGAAATTGTTGGGCATTAAGAAAACTTCTCCAATTATGCCCACAGGACTGCTGTTCAAGAAATTTAAGTGAGACAAGGAAAATAAAAAACGAAGACAAATTTAACAAACTGGCATAGCTTTTCAAGATATAATTAAAGTAGCTACAATCATACAGAATTTTCATTCGCCAAATCTATCCTCCAAGTATTATAAGAAAAATATAACAAGTTTTACCGCTTTTACTAATTTCTACTCTTTGCACAACCCGTAAAGAATTAAAGAAATCCTAAGACACTAGACTATTATTTTTCTTCACAAGACTCTCTGATACGACCCAAGTGACACTAGAAAAATCACCTTGAGTTTTACCACTAAATTTTCTACCTTTTAAATAAATCACAGAGAGTTATAAGAAAACTCTCAAGGTATTAGACTTATTAATTTTTTCCTCAACTCACTTGTACTACTTGTGTATTAAAAAAAAAAGAAGAAGAAAACCCTATATTTATAGAACATGTAAACTTAGAAGACAAGAAAAAGCCTTCTAAGATTTAGATTCCTTTTTTTTTTCAAAAACTCTTCTTCTTTTCTTTTCCATTTCAACTTTGGATTATTTTTGGCAACATACCCAACCATCTCTGTCTTGTCAAAATAAGCCAAAATCTTCATCTTCTCTTCGCTGGTCTTGTACACAATATTTGAGAAATTATCAGGTAACCATTTAACACACTTTGACAGTTTCATAATCCAGCACATGAGTATAACTAGTTAGAATTAGTAACAAATTTCAAGTATTTCATCGGCTCAATATAGAAACAAATTTGCTGATATTTGTGTTGCAACTCTCTGTTGGCTTTCTAAAAAGCTCATTAGCCATCGATATTACTACAAATACACACATTACATCACTGTCAACTCATGCTTGTGCGTAAATACAACCGTTAGAAGTAACACACGTCCTTTACTATGGCACCTAGCGACACACCATGAAGATGTACCCACATACTTCATAGCATATTTTCACCGCCCTCACACTAAGAGAGCCAGATTATCTAAGTTTGCACAGTAACTGAACATGTTCTACCTAGACAATATTTTCTCACATGGCCAGTCAATCTACAATACCAACCAGTTGCAACAAACACCTGTTTCCAGACGAGCCAATTGAGAATTTTTGTACCTGCACCAATTTGCAAAGATCTAAACCATTCTTCCAGGTGCAACAAATTTGAAAAACTTCTTGCCGGATGTGCTTCTCCAAATTGGCGCTACAGTTCCTTCACAACAAATATTCTATGAATATTTATAAGAACATTCTTAGCTAGATGAAGACACATCCTGCTTTCAGTTTTCAAATCCAAATGTTTCCAATCACTATTGCTTATATTGGTTCTAACAACTTTGTTAGAACATAGAGAGTTTTCTTTGAAAGCTTTAAATTGCCCAATCAAAATCACTAAATTCCAGACTTGTTATAACCACAAGTCAAACTTGATTATCACTACTTTGTAGGCCATTTTTTCCTATGCTCCATCTCGAATAAAACTTGGCACTCTGATACTACTGTTGAGAATTACAAAAAAATTCTCCAATTACGCCCGCAGGACTGTTGTTCAAGAAGTTTAATTGAGACAACGAAAATAAAAGACGAAGACTAATTTAACGTACTGTCAAAACTTCTACTATATGATTAAAATAGCTACAACCATACGGAATTTTCACACATCAAACCAATCATCTAAATATTACAAGAAAAATATAACAAGTTTTATAGCTTCTACCAATTTCTACTCTTTGCCTAACCCTCAAAGAATTAAAGAAATCCTAAGATACTAGACTATTATTTTTCTTCACAAGACTCTCTGACTCGACCCAAATGACACCGGAAAAATCAACTTGAGTTTTACCACTTCTAATTTTCTACCATTTGAATAAATCACAAAGAGTTCTAAGAAAACTCTCAAGGTGCTAGACTCACTAATTTTTCTCAACTAACTTGTACCACTTGTACATAAAAGAAGAAGAAAACCCCTATATTTATAGAATCTGAACCTCTATATTTATAGAACCTGTATATTTTGAAGACAAGAAAAAGCCTTCTCAGATTTGGATTCTTTTTTATTCAAGAACCCTTCTTTTCTTTCCCTTTTTAACTTTAGATTATTTTTGACAACATATTCAATAGAAATTGCATTCTAATTATTTAAAAAGTATATATTATTTATGCACATTTTCAATCGGATTAATTATTTTTACATCGTGGACTTTAAACGTATAATCTGTATTATTATATTATAATCATATAGCGCCATATTCAAGTCCACATTCTGCTTCAGTTTCGGATCTTGCATATTGAAGTTGCATTCATATATTGATATAAATTGTTATCTCACTGGTTTGACATGTGACACGGTTGACATCTCTTATTACTTTAAATTTGAGTTTTCTTGTTTTGCTGCTTATTAGATTCTGGGCAAATTAAGTAGTTTGAAGTTTAAACTTTGGCTACAATTTTTAATTTAGCAATTATCATTCTTTAATTTTTTGCATAAAGATGTTATATAGAAATATTTGAACCATAGAAATATTTTAATAAAGTTGTTTGATAATTTATAAAACTTGTATCTCGGCTCGAGAGCTTGATTTTCCAGCCAAGATACTTCTCTATTAAAAAAAACGTAGTACTGCAAAATTTTTAGAATCACAATATAGAATTCATTCTAAATTTATTGTCATCTTGAGATGAGTTTAATCTCTCTGTAACCTCTAGAGGAAATTTGGGTGTCTTAAATGTAAATGTTCAGGATTGGAAGGTTCCATAGAGGAAATATAGCATATAGGCTGTTAAAGAAGTTACAGTAGCTAATTGGCTTCAATATATAGCAAAAATAGGAACAACTGGGTTGCCTCAGAACCAGTTGAAATGATATGGAGCTTTTGATTAATTGCTTAGGACAATCATATTTACATATTCACTGTTATGGAAATCACACTAGGAATGTTATTGTTGTCCAATATTTCACAGGTAGTAATAAATTGAGAATTCTTTATATCGTCAGGTGTGTAAGCAATAGCATAACTTCCTAATTATCTTAGCATATCTTAATCTGTTGGCTTCTTTGCGTGTGATAAATATAAAATATATTTTCCAAATACATGATGATGGAGTACTTATTCAGCCCGTGGATTATGGCATGTATATCTATCTGGTTTGCCATTAACGCATGAATGTTTTGTTGAAAGTAAAATTCATATTGAACGCAAACCAGTTGAGAATAACTATTTGTCAGTTGAGAAATATACATAGAGCACTATATAATATATTTAAATTTCTATTTTTTTCTTGCTTGTCTCTTGATTAAGTTTTGGTCAGAATAACTTTAATTTTGTTCACCCGCCAACTGTGAGTGGGTTTACACTGTCCATTTCTGATATGGTGGTGACATAGCTGGACGTAGCACACACATGACTGCCATGTGCGTCGACTATGTGTGTGACACGTCAGAAGTGGGTAGTGTAACCCCGCCCACAATGGATAGGTGAACATTACTCAACATTTATTATTGGTTTGAATATATTCTCATGATTAGATTGTGCAAACATATTAGTTTATATGCAGAGGAGCTACAGCTTATATGTTGTATATCATTCTTAAAATGAGTACATGATATCAAACTCATAATTGGATTTTATAGATTATTACTAGAAACATGACTTACGCCATACAAATCTCTTTTTTCTTTTTCGATTTGGAACAAAACAGAAACTACAAGGGGTATAGGTCACACGTGCCCTAAGAGGACTTACCTATATAACAGTTGTCATGAGACCGTAGCTATGGGATTGAGTTATTCGCTAGAGACTCTTATTAGACTCAAGATAAAAGCACATGACCATTTATAGCGCTGCCCACTAAGAACTTCAGCCTAAATCGATATTGTGTGAGGGACAATTGAAGTTTGGCCTAGAGACTAATTCAAAGCTTTAGTCCATTATGATTCTCTCAAATAGGAGTTGTTATCACTAAGAGAGTTTCAAGTCACAAGACATCAATGCCTGTTGCACATAATAGTATTCCCACTATTTACATTATTTTTATTTTGAATGTTCTAAAATTTGTGGGGGATTGTTGTAACTTATGTTTTATTTTGAAATTTTAAAACATTCTTTGATTTTAATTTCATGCTTTATTTGTTTTTATTTTTTTGGTTTCAAGCTTTATTATACCGTAATCAAGATTGTTAAAATCGTATTTTTAGATCAAATCGGTAAGGAGTTTCACAAATCGGGTGGATTAAATCGCAAATCGTAAGATTTTACTAACATCAATTTAAATATACAAAAATTGAAAAATTTGTAACAAAAAGTTAAAAACAATAATTCAAGTTCCAAGTTAAAATTATCAATCAAAATTAAATATATAATAAAAAATAATGCAATAAAGGAAAAAATTCTAAGGAAAGTTAACATCTCCCTTATGGAGTAAAAAAGTGTCACATAGCCCCCGTTATTGTAGGGTCAGGGGGTGGGTCGCTTAATCTCTAATAACAATGGGTTATGTGGCACTTTTCTACTCTATAAGGGAGAGGTTAGCTCTCTATAACCGGATCAATAAAAAGGCCTACTATTATTATCATCATAGAATCTAATTTCATTTTTATGATTAAATTCTTTTTCATCCCAGTTTTCAAATGAATTGAAATTTCTGTTGGAGATTAGAAGATAAAAGTCAGGCCCAAATATGAATACTTAGGCCCAATATGCCAAACCACGACCCCAAATCAGTCGGCACTCCCAGCTTTATCTTCATCTTCATCCAAGAAGAGGTGGTTGCTGCCAGCGGCTATCTTCATCCAAAAACAAATCTGCTGTACCCTAAATGTCATCTGCACAATTAACAATCGCTAGACCATTCGAAATTGACACCGCAACAATCGTCAAGACGTGGACGCCACAAAAAGCTAAAGAAAAGTATGAAAATGAAGGTACTTAATGGAATCATATAAATCGGATAGAATCGCAATTATTATCTGATTATATACGATTCACTTACGATTTCATAGATATGTGATTTTTGTTGCTATTTGGATCGATTTTGTATGTTGGGATCGTAAAATTGTACGATTTCACGATTTGAAATCACAATTTTAACAACCTTGGTTGTAACCCCATTATACATGAATTAATTATACATTTATGCTACTTATGTGAGGTTATAACTTAGCCACTATAAAAAGAGTTTATTCTCATTTGAGAGTGGCACACAAAAAATTAAAAAAAATCTCTCACATATCCTACATTTACTTTATGTTGTTTTGACAATACAAGTTAGGCTCGTTCTTTCACTCTTTGTGGTCATGCTCAAAGACGGAGTTTTGACTGAGAGTTAAGGGTTTTATCTTTTAGTCGTGTCATACTGATAATACTCGCACGATAAGAGGCCAACATGACTTTATAACAGTGTTTTCAACAAGACTCTCTTAGGCCAGTTACTTATAACTTTTCTTCTACTTTTCTATTAATTATTTTATTGAGATGTATTATTTTATTTGATTAAATTTTATTTTATACAACTATTACACAAATCACGGATTTCCCCAACAAAATGGATGTGATAAATTTGATTTTTTTTTTTTAAATGATATACTAAGGGAAGGGGGGATGGTACCCTTAATCAAGGGTGTGGAAACTCAGCCAGATGCCATATACCAGACCATATGAGTTTTAGCAATTTGACCAAATTTTATGCACGCTTATAATTACCACAATTTTTATGATTGGTTGTACAAACTGAACATTTGACGATTTCTATACTTTGATATACGTACAAAAGTTCACTGGTGTCGTGCGCCCAATTAAATAGTTTTCATAGGAATGTTAAGCGGTTTGGAGAGAAGGGTGCTTGCCACGATGGTGCATCGTGTAAAATAGTTAGAGTGTCTTTGATTGCATATATTTTTTATAAAAAATGTTAATTTTCCATTTAAATCTAAACTTTTGCGTGTTTGATTCACAAGTGAAAATAAAATTTAACTTATATGGTACAATCTTATTAAGTATAATTTCTTTCATTTTCCTTAAAAATCAATTCTCACCTCTCTTAGATAAAATGTTTTCCATGAAAGCTGAAAAATGTTTTCTTTTCTATCCTTTCGTATCAAACGCACTCTTATTTTTAATCCATCAATAAAGCCCTAACAGGAGTCTCGATGTAGACCATATAACATACCATCATATAATATCATATGACCATGTGACATGCATTAGAGTACGTCACAAGAGAAATCATAATCATGTGGTGTGTATCAGAACATTACACATGATTATATGATACCAAATTATGTTAGATCATTTTTTGACATGATCAGGAGTAAAGCTATTGTAAAACTCAAGCTAGTTAACCACAGCTACCAAATTGTAAAACATTAGACTCTGAGGTTCACAAAAGAATGTTATTATATAGAAAACTTAATTTTAAATGTTTTAAAAATAAGTCATGTTTTTATAGTAGTGAAATTAGCAATCACAAAGTAAATAAGCCGAAAAGGAAACCTATTGTCACGGCAAGAAGACCTTATATTTGCGAATACAAGGCCCATGCGCTAGTTTGAGACTCTTTTGGGCCCATCTCCAAATAAGGTCCACCTATCCTCTTAGACCAAATGGGCTAAGTGAAACCATCAAACGAGATTTTGTACAAGTCCTTATTGATGAAATAGAATAACCAACGTACTTTTCTCTTGTAGTAATTTTTCTCAAGAAAGTTAAGAGCACAAAGGAGATCTCAACTGGTCACTCATCTCCGACGATGGTATCCTCTTACCCGTTGTCAAAACCCGAGGCTAGATTACCAACTATGCTTAGTTAACTTCCTTTTTCCTGTCAAATGAAAAGGAGAATATGCTCTTTTATTATTGACTAATGATAACATGGATACAATGTTAACAGGGTGTCTGGAAACTGTAGTGGATTATAATCTTGATCATAATTTGCCACACAATATTATTTCATTGGCTTTACTTTTTTCAAAACGTCAAAAAGTAAAAATCAAGCCGTAATTGTTTAATTTTTACAAAAAAATAACTAATAAAACGACGCACGTAGTAAATTATAATCTATATTATAATCTAAATTCTAACCAAACAGAGTGTAAAAGTGCAGCATAGGGATAGAGGACAGTAAAGTCAAAATTGAGAATTTCTTCAAACTTTAGGTACAGTGAAAATTATTCATCAAGGTATTATTGAGGGGTCCTTTTTGATGAAAAGTTCGATGGGATGCCTTACTTTTTTAGAGGGTCTTTCGGGGAATGATTTGCAGTTAAAAAGTCTAATGAATTGCCCATGTTACTTGTTACTACAAAGTTGAAAATTGCCCTGCCAAATTTGGACCCATTGCCTGCCACATACCTATCTAGGATATAAAATCATAATTATTTTCAATTCGTTTATGTTTTCCAGTATAATCTATTACTATATGAGACTTGTGATAATAACCAAACCAAGATTTTAGACGTCGTGCAAATTATTTCAAGATATCGCGGCCTTGTTTTTCTTGTTAACTTGTTCAAAAATTATCTGAGGAAAAAAGGGGGGAAAAATTCCCTTTCCCTAGTGCCCACTTGTGGACACATCATTCTATGTAAGACTTGACTTGCCATTTGAAAACATAGATAACTACCTAGAAAGTTTAAACCAAATGATGGCTGTCAATTCCAAATTTCCAATTTATTTACCTTACATTCTGGTATTAAATTAAAAGGGCTGGAAAAAGGAAACTTAAACGGAATTAATTCTAAAATTATACTATTATGCATTAATTAATACTCTCAAACTTCTTAAACGTAATGAGTTGGTATCAAATATTAAGCTCCGAAACAACGCCATGGGCAAGAATCAGTCTACCCAGAAAATTGGAAAGCAAAAAATGCACCATGAAAGTAACAAAACAGAGCCATGTAAGAAGACACATTAAATTCTGAAACTCCTCTGTTTAAAGACTGTTAACATTGTTGTCTTGCTGTAAATACTGTTTAATCATCAGAATAATTACAAAAAACTCATCTGCACCATATGAAGACCCAAATCTCAAACCCTAAAAAATCTGCATCCCCAGAAAATTCTCAGAGTTGAAGCTGAAGAAAGAAGATAAAAAAGGCCCTGTTAAAAATAAGACGTTTCATTCGGTCCTCAGACAATCCCTCTTGTGTACCACTAAAATTTTCACCATAGACTAACCTCCGAGTCAAACTATCTTAAGAATTTCACATTGTCCCAACCCGATCCTTGAGTCGATACATTTTGTATGCGGTAAAACACTCTTCCGAAAAAGAAAAATGCTACACGTACCACTAGCTCGGGTTGCTTTTATTTCTTCATTTCTTGAAAACAAAGCACTTTTCACCCCCACAAAACACACGCACACTGATGACTACTGATTTCACTAATTTACAGACAGCAAAACAGGCTTTCTGTAAATGTAACAAGCTTTCCAAGAAAATGGCCTCTTTTGAGGGTGGGCTGGGGGGGTGGGTGTCTTATGTACATGAAATCAGTCACGAGAATAAATATACTCCTTTAAGAAATCTACAAGAATGTCTGCTTAACAAATACAGGTCAAATTCAATGGTGTATATATGCATATTAAAGCAGAATCTCTCAAATTATTAATATATAAATTAGTAACTAAGTAGCGACTTTTTGGGTACATCTTTACATCAATGAGAAATTGAGTTTCAGATCAGTAGTGCTAACTATATGATCTTGAAAGAGTTTCTTGATCTTCTTCAATAGGCCAAGGACGAGAGATGACCGTATTAGTATGTCTAATTTGAATAGCTCAGGAGGGATAGACAAGGAAGGAGAACATGAGTTGGGCAGGAACGGAGAAGGGAAATGAACTAATCCAACACCATAATATTCCGGTGTAAGATTTGGAACACAAAAAAAAAGGAAGGTAGAACACAATAGGAGGGGTCTTACAAGGTCAAGAAAAGGTCTTACAAGGTCAAGAACACAAAACGTTGGAAAAAAACAAAAGACAACAAGTCAAAAAAAAAAAAAAAAGAATTGAAGGGTTCGAGTCAGAGAAGTGAAAAAGCTCAAGTAGGATAGCACCAGACTAAGATGAACATGCAACCGATTGAAGGCCATTTTTCGCTGTCATATCAGCTGAATTTTCTTCATCTTTTTGATCAAGATTTCCGGTTTCTCGAACCCTTGATGCATCCATTAGTATGAATGGTTTCACCATATGTCAAGCCTGCAAATCAATATGTTTTCATGAGTCAGATAAGAGGAAACTCGAGTATGTTGCAATTGCATAAAAGTGACTTTTAGTGACTTTGTTCGAGTATGTTTTTGATACATGCCGATCAAAGCGTTTATAAGAAGTTATTTTTAAACACGACCAAACATATAAAAAAGATACCTTATATTTGACGAAATTTCAGTCTTGCTTTGCAATCTTTTTTCTCTCTACCAAAGGGAAACTTTGAGAGAGAGGAATATTTGAGAGAGAGAGGGAGATGAAATGAATGGAATGAAGAAAGTGAGAGGGAAACGTGGGCTTTTTATGGACATTCAGCGGGCTATCCTGGATGGGCCCTCCAGAAACTGATCCAAGGCCCGGAAAGACCTGCAAAAATTGTATTCGCTCATGTGCCGTCAGCGTTGGCTGACCGACCTGCTCGCTGAGCTTGCCTGTGCTGCCCGGCCAACCGTGGTAAAAAGGTTGTAACAACCTAAAATGATCTAGAACTACTGTTGAGCTCTATAAAGGATCAAATTCAAACCCCGCTTGTTATGCGAGCTTAAAAAAAAAAGATCCTAATAACCTCTGTTGATGGAAGTGAGTCCAACCTCATTAACAATTAGTACGATAATGAGCTGATATTTTTATTTGACATTGAACATTTAAATTATACTGATATTTTGAGACTCTAAAGAGTTTCTGCGTGTTAGTGTTTGATTCTTTAGCTTAGCTTGACTTTGTGATTAACTAAGTCGAGAAGATTTTGGAATATTTTAGCTTGAAATGGAATGTTTTTGGCTGAGATCTCTAGTGCACACGGGCTTAGTTCACAAAAATTACTGGTTAATAAATGATAAACGAGGTGTCATTTACTTGAGAAAATGCTTAATTAATTATGAGGTAATAAGACATAATTAGTTTAACAAAGTGGCGGAGAAATCTAAAAAGTTGTACGAGTTAGACATTTTCTTGGATTCTAATAATTTACGGGGTAGGTAGACAATATTAGGAGCCGCTAATCATGATTATATTTGTGTATATGTGATTCTAATTACTCGTTTAGACGATTAGCATAAAGCATGATTATCATAGATATTCATGTTGTTAAAGAATATAACAAATATTCTCGTCATAATGATTAGTCAAAAGCTTAGTTTTTTTTTATAGAGTCTTTGGTGCCATGATTATATTTAAGACTAAAATTCCTAGGTGGGCAATATTTAATAAGTTGTTTATGAAATTGATTTATTTAAATTGGAAGCCAAGAAATAAAAGCTAGTCCTTTCAAAAAAAAAAAAAAAAACATAAATCCAGTCATTATAACTTGTTATACCCATTCCCACCCAAAAAAAAAAAAAAAGCATTCTGACCTTAATTTAAAGTCCAACGTATCTCTTGTTTTTATTTTTTGTTTTTCTCTATCTCATTATATATAACATTCTATTATACAATATTCACTGTAATCTCATTGTAAAATCAAGATGATCTTGTGCTCTTTAACTATTTAGAACTAATCGACACTAGAATTCTTATATTCGTAATATGCTAATGCTAGCTATATATGAGAGAATTTACTTATAAGTGAAATACTTCCTCCGTCCCGATTATTTAGTCCTATTTACTTTTTCATAAGGATTAAAAAATGTATTGAAAAGGTACATTTTTTCCGTGTTGTTAATTTGTCCATATTTAATTAGTAGAATTCAAAATTGATAGTTATAATTAAAATATTAAATGTGAATAAATTTATAAATTAATGTAAATTAAACTTTTTAATATAGAAATATGACTATAGGTTTGGGACATCTTAAAATGAAAAATGAGACCAAATAGTTTGGGCAGAGGTAGTATACAATTGAAAAGCCAAGGACGCCGGAATTTTCTTATGGAGAAATAATTCACACGAATTTTGATGAGGACGAGAACAATAATAATACTCCATCCGTCCCATAAAAATATGTTCATATTAATTTTCACATAGATTAAAAAATGTGAATTAATGTGGTTAGAAATACAAACTTACAATTACTTCCTTAATATACCCTTATTCAATATTGAATCACTCTTATATTTATTCAACGTAGTCATTAAATAGACTAAAGGTATATTTGAAAAAAAAAAGTTATAAACTTCACCCTCGTTTATTTAAATAGACTAGAATTTGAGACAAAATAAAAATAAAAACTGAGTCTATTTTTATGGGACAGTGGGACGAGGAGGAGGAGGATTAATAATAGTAGTAATAGTAGTAGTAGTAATAGTTATTATTATTATAATCTATATATATTAATAATAACAGAAGTTGTCTAGCATTATAATTTTCCACCATTGGTTTAGCATCATAAGAATACCGGTGACATCATCGGTGACATCATCAATGACCTCACTGGTGTATAACATTTAAATTTGTTTTACATTTTTTTTAGATTTTTTCCTACTTTCTGTTTTTATTTTATTATCCATTTTTTGGATAATTAAGAATATCTCCTTAGAGAAATTCATAAGAATCTTTTTGGATAATTATGAGTTTTATTCTGATTGTACTAGATAATAATTAAATTTTTTTATATTATTTTTAATTTTTTCCCTAGTTTTTGTTTTTATTTTATTATCCATTTTTTGATAATTAAGAATATCTGCTTAAGAAATTTACAGGAATCTCTTTGGATAATTATTAGTTTTATTCTGATTGTACTGGTAACAATTAAATTTGTTTTATTTTTTTTAATTTTTCCCCTACTTTTTGATAAAATAACTTAAATATTAAAACAACCGAATTTGTGAACTTTCTTCCTTGGAAACAAACAGGTGATTTTTTTGTATAATTAAGAATCTCTTTCTTAAAGAAACTTATAGCAAATAAATTTCATCGAAATTTATTCTGATTAAGAGATTATATTAATTTTTATTCTCTATTTTGTGTTCTCTTTAAAGCTTTAATTTTACACAAGTGGTTGCAATATAATCGGTTGTTGATCTGATTAGACAAATTTTTTACCCTTAGTTTTTTATTATTTTATTTTGAAAATAATCTAACGCCAGATATATAACAACAAATGATCTATTATGATTTCCTATGTGGTGTACCCTAATACATTGTATGATATCATCAACATACTATATTATATGATATTAAATCAGAACAAAGTATGACTACTAAATCAACTGTATATTATTTTTATTGCATTTAATCTGCATTTGATTGAGACTAATTAAGTACATGTTAATATTGAATTTTCTTATTACTATTGTTCTCCCCGTGCAATGCGCGGGCGAGAATTCTAGTAATAATAATAAAAGTGAACTTGGGGAAAGAAACATAGACTAGAATATATATATATATATAACATCTAGGTCTAGGCAACCGTAATTTCCTCAAGGATTGAATTTATTTAATTAATTTTTCTTGTTTTCTACTTAATAAATTTATTTCACTGCAAATATAAAAATTTTTGGGAGTTAGGGTGTCGGAAATGGCACCTCTTGGGCATGAGAGCTAAATATAATAAATAATTAATTAATGAACCATCTACCGCACTCCTCTATTTCTTCTTGGTGAAGATAACACATCTCTTGACTAATCTATTCTCTTATGTCTCTCGAGACTGTAAAGATAATCGCTACTTAATTTTGATTATTACTTGTAAGTTGTAACCCTAATTTAAAATATATATATATATATTAAATTTTTATTATTTATGGTGCCAAACCAACATGCCTCATTTATCCTATTGAATTTCCATGTCCTTTTCACTTATTTATGCCTCTCAATTACTCTATCCCTTATACCATGCAGTCCTTTTGTCCCCACTAAGAGTATTGGGACACCCCAAATGCTCAGTAGTCCTTTTTTGTTTTTCTTACTACCATACATTAATATTTCAGAGAATTCAATGCCATTTTTGAATCATCATCAATTAATACATCCTCTGGTACTAGTACTTGATTTATGTTATTATTATTGAAGGTGCAGAATGAATTGAAATTAATTAAAATAGACTAAAAAATAAGATACTCCCCCGTCCCAAAAACACGGTCTACTATTTCATTTTTGCTTGTCTCAAAAAGATAATCACTTATTATATTGAGCATGTATTTAATTTTTTTATTTCTATATGTGCCCCTAATTAATTATTGTTATTCAGCTACCTATGTATTAAAAGTATTTTAAACAACTAATGAGACATAAGTATATATTTAGAAAAATAAGGTAAAATTTAATGTTTCAACTATATTAACTTTCGATTCTTAATCTATGTCAAAATAACTACTAAACTATTTTTGTGGGACGAAAAGAGTAAGAATAATCAAAATAAAAGATTTTAGTGTGTTGGCATTATTATTGGCACGTTGGAATGGAACCTTAAAGAAAATGTTCTCATCGAGTTTGTTGTCTATTGAGTACTTGCAAATCATGTAACCAACATGTATCTAGTAGTATTTGGTAGACAGAGTAGTTTTTTCTTAACCGAGTTAGCCCGAAGGAAGTAGAACATGCATAGATAGAGCAATCAAAATAAGTCGTTAATGAGAGAGGAAAACAGAAAATGAAATTAAAGAGGCATATCTTGGTGTCTGCGTGAGATGACTGCTCAAAAGCCAAATGTAGTTTTGAGACTCAAAGATTGCTTTCTATCTCATTTACTAAAATCTTTAGAAAGTACTCCATTTAGCGGAGCCTTCAACGGTCGAAGCTGTCTAGCTTTAGAGGGTTTTTTCAACAAGAGCTTATGAAAATAGAAAAGAAAAAATTATTTCGAACAAGACCATAGAACGTGTTGTACCATATTACATACTATTATTATTATTTTTTTTTTCAGATGCCAATTTTTTGGACAATATTAAGAGTAAATAGGGCATAAAAACCCCACCATGAGAACTCGAATTTCGCTTCTTTTTTAAGTTTGAAGCTAAGCCAAACATGTAATTTAGAATATATAGGTCCCTCCCAATTCCCATTAGGAATTTAGGATTAGAAAATTTTTTAAGGGAGAAATGGCAAGATTCCTGCAAGAAAAGGGCCAAATGTTGGAGAAATGTTTAGTGGTCCTCGTACAATTGCTCTGTTAAAAGGTAGTATCGAGGTCATTTTGCATTTTCCCATGACTATTATTAACATAGTTTCCAACAAATTAACAGCTAGACACTTGGCCAACTCAATCCATCATGTTTCAAAATTCAAAAAATCTCATAACTACGTCAACTTCATCAATTGTTCAATGATATTAGATACACACAAGACTTTATATATTGGTAATAATCTTGACGATAAAATGACAAAACTTCTTGTCTTTGGCAATTAGACGTTTGGACATTGGTTGTCAGAAAGCAACATCTAAAAGCGAGCTTGTAGCAGAAAAAAGCCTTCTTCAGTACATGAAAATCACTGCCCTAATACATTG
Source organism: Nyctanthes arbor-tristis (assembly GCA_963692815.1). Classification (NCBI taxonomy): domain Eukaryota; kingdom Viridiplantae; phylum Streptophyta; class Magnoliopsida; order Lamiales; family Oleaceae; genus Nyctanthes; species Nyctanthes arbor-tristis. The sequence goes on from CAVNYN010286691.1 coordinate 42,096, forward strand.
AACTTACCTAGCAACCACTCGAATTAGGTTAAAATGAAAATTGAACTGAACCATTCTTTTCTTTGTGGGATTAACGGGCATGTGGGAAAACTGTTACACCAGTAGTTGTGTTAAATGACCTGCCCACCAAATTAGGCAAGCGATATTCAAAACTTGATGTCTCACACGTCAACCCTGTATCTAGTGTAGCTTCAAGTCGACACTAATTAAAACGAAGTAGGGAGACATATACTAATATTTTGAAGAATAATTAGGACTTAGGAGGAGTTGGAAGGGGAAGAAATAATGAAATATATGTAGATATGCATAAGGACAAGATGAATGAAGATGGGAAAAAAAAGGGATTCACATGGGAAAGTCACATGAAAAGATACTGTAGATGAGGACAAAGATTGAATTAAATGGGTGGGGGGACTAATATATGAGGAGCAGAAAGGCATCAGTTTTGGATCCAAGAATTAATTCGAAAGGGAGATATCAATATGTTTGACTCTCACTCATTGTAGAGTTGCTTTCAGCTTCAGAATTCCCTGAATCAGTAATCATTGCATCATATTCTTCATTTCTTCTCCTTTCCCTTCCCTTCACTGAAAAGCATTATTATATCCATCCATCCCCATTTTTCATTCATTTAACCCCTCAACCTCTAATGCGCTGTCGTTTCCTTTGTATTCATTTACCACCCTACATCCCCACCCCCAAATCAGTGTCTACATGGGTTTCATTATAGCACCTTGTTGACTTGTATTTTTTTTCACGAGATTCTATAATATGATTTTGTCTGCTTTAGGGCCCAGCTCTTCGAGCTGTCCCCTCACGGTTTAGTTAAAGGGTAAATTTGAAATTTATTTTCAATTATAATAGCATCCAATTTAACAAACCCTAATGATTTGATGAAAAATTTTTGTATTCAAAGGAACCTTGTCAATTTATGAGAGGTTGGAGGCCTAATGGTCCAGATTTAAAGGTTAGGAACAAAAGTGCAAATGAACACAAATATTAGGGACCTTTGTTGCAAATTACCCTTTTGTAAGAGAATCGTATTCCCTAAGAATTGCTGTCTAAACATTGGCTTCACATGTCTTATGGTTTTAAGGGTGATTTCTGATACTATTTGGGTAGTTATCTAACGATTAATGATTCCCTAATCACTGGGTGGCATAATGGAACCCATGTTGGGTGTTAGAAAATTTTTGGATAGTTCGTTAATGGTTCTAACACATGGTGATGGCTAGTACGTAGTTGATGGAGAAACTTTAGCAGCTGTTGTTCAATGTCAACATAGCTTGGTCCATCATGAGGAGAACAAGAGATACAATTCCAATTTACTATCATTATGTTGGAATGTTATTATATCAATTGACTAATGTGTAAAAGTCGATCGAGGAGTGGTTATTTTTCATTTTATCCATGTGTGTGAAAATTGAACTTGTTATAGAGAAGAACCAAAGACTAAATTAATAAAATATACTCACTCAATCCCAACGACTAACTTAATGAAATATACTTAACCGATCGAAGCGTTTTAACTTTCATTAATGCTCAACAAGCTTGATTCATCATCAATGAGTAAGAGAGGTTGTATCCAGTGTGGAGTCAAAGTACAAGGATTTAAGTATGACAAAGACCTCCTAGCTAATTTGTGTGTCACCACATTAGCTTTTCTTCTTACAAATTGTACAGAATAGCCTCCTCTCCTATTGAATAGATGTCTGGAATTATGAATAAGAAGCCCAAACTCCGTATGATCCTCTCCACACCCATTGATGGCATCCTTATTCAGTAATTAATGTTCAGAATAATAGTTATAGCTAAGCATTAAACAAATATACAATTGCTACGATGAGCAAAAGATGGATGGTGATTTATTTAAAAAGGAGGAAGGGAGACTATTGTGAAAAATAAAGTGCTACATTTTGATTACTTGTTCCAATTTTTAGTGTTATTTTAGTACATTTCACTTGAATGATGTCCACCTTAAGTTGACCTAACTCAGACTACTTTGGAAGAGACCTTTGATTATAGGGAAAATTACAGAGTATGGGTTTGTAATGTCAAAAATCAGGTGTGTTTTCTTTTATTTGCAAATGTAAGGTCTTTTCTTAAATTATCTCACTTATGAGATACTCTATTATTTTTACTTTAATATATATTTAATTAACTATATATATATTTAATATACATTTAATATTATATATGCATATGTTTGTGTTGTGTATATATATTAAAATTTATTATATAAAAACGTAATTGAGCAAATGAATTCAGTAGATTAAATGAATGTCTAATTTTCCTCCCAACTTTCATATCATCTCATTCAATGGGCAACAGGGGAAGGTGGACTAATTCTGATCTTCTGCCAGTTATTTAGCGGGATTGCCTATATGGTGAAATCTACATGTGATTTTCCAATGATATTCCATCGCCACATAAGTGAGACGTCCAATATAAATATCACATTGACAATTAAAATTGAAAATGACATCAAATCTTTCCTATTTTCATGAATTGTTCTATGATTTTAGCTTACGTCAAACAGTAACAAATAAGAGTTTCAAAAAATTTGAAAAGATATGTTCGAAATTTGGTGTTCCATCATAATCATTATCTAATTTTACAACTTTTTCTTTTTTTTTTTTTTTGGCAAAGATCAAATTTTACAACTTGAAAATTGTATTTCCTCTCCTCTCTACACGATATACCTTTTTAATTTTTTAATCACCTCAAATAAAAAAATCATGTGGCTAGAACATTGTAATAATTTTCTTCTCCCTAATTTCTTCCAACCTCGCTTTACAGATTTTGGATCCTTTTATGTGTGTCATCTCCTCAGATTACCTTCAATATTGTCCAAGACTTGGGAGAAAATTTATAATAAGAAATGGTTGCACAAATTTTAATTTAATTGTAAAATTATATATGAATATAATTTACAAAATTTAAAAGCTTTGGGAAAAAAATTAAGATATATTTTCAAATTTGGAAGAAGAAATGTGAGAGAATTAGAATATGCATGTTTATAATAAATTAAAATATTGATCTTAAAAAAAATAGAGCATTGGCAATACATGATAATGTGTGTAACAACGCCGTAGAATCTAATGCATTGGCTAGATCTTTAAATCTATGATATTTTTCTGTCATGGAAATTTTGACAAAATGTAATCACAGAATTTATTTACCAACAATATCACAAACCAATTAGCAGCTCTTACTTGACCGTATCGATCATGCTAGGTTTTCGATGTTTCAATGCCATTTTAAGCCACTTGTTAAAGTTGTAGTTCAGAAGAATGAACAAATCATTGCTTTTAGGCTTCATTCTACCATAGTACAAGAAAGCGGTGATGTTTGGAGGGGAAAACACTATTTACTCTCATATTCTCGTTAAATATATACTGAAGTACCAAATAATCTGATCCATGATCCAATGCACATATGTTTCTGTGACCATCTCGGAGTATATAACATCATCGGCCCAACATTAATAACACAAAATCACTAGGTCACAAACCTATTGGAAATAATAGGGTCACTGGTATTTGCATGCTAAATATTATGGAAGGCCTACGTTGCACGAAGTTCATAAGATGCAGAGACAAATCTAGTACTGGTGTCGATCCAGCACTGGTCCAACACCCCATTTTGCCTTGCCTCGCAATGTCACTCCATCAAGAAACGATTGGAATGAAACATTATTGGCAAAATTACTCTCTCCCTTTTTTTTACTCCATTGGTGTAAAGAGAGAAAACGAGAGAGACGATCACTATATATGAAGATAATTTATCCAATTTGTAACTGAATATCCCATGATTTTCTCCAATTTGAATTATATGTGGCGAAATATATTTGTGAAGATATCCAAATGGACGCAATTTAATATATTAGGAGGATTCTATATATATATATATAAATGAGATATATTTTTATATTTTTTTTTGATATTTCATAAATGAATTTTAATTGTAGTTAATTATTTGTAGATAGTAGTTTTTTAATAAAATCAGAATATTTACCTGTTTTTTACAATTTACATATTTTGGAATGATTTGTGCTATATGTTAATGTAACCATTTGTACTTGTTTAATTACCCCTTGATTATATTTATTTGAACTTATTGTTTGCCGATTTGGGCCAAGTGCTACAAATCATACATATTACACAAATTTGGGCCCGACCCAACCATCGCCATTCAGTTAAGTGACTCATTGATACTGTCAGTAGATAGCGAGTTGCCTACGAAACTTGTGTTCTGTAATAGGAAATTGGCATAAATGGTCTCTTTAACATTTAATTTATGTGCACTATTGGTCATTATCTTTTATTTTCTGTGCAACTAGTATTGAGTTTTTGCTTCTTGTGGCTAAATGGTCATTTTTTTTCACAGATTTCTTTCAATCAGCCATTAGGATCCTTTGCATTTTGCACTAATCTTCTCTCCAGTTTTTCTTTGGAGCCTGATATGGAGCCCGAGAACCCAATCTGACTTCACAAAATTAGTACTTTCTATCGGCATTATTTCAAAGAAAAACTTATTAAATCACTATTCTCTTATTTCTCCCACTTCATTTATAAAGATAATTATATTTGTTCAATAATTTCTAACACCCACATAGGCGTAGTTATGACAACTATATATCACATGTGACTGTGTATGTCCACACCATGTAAGTGTTAGAAATTGCATTCATATAAGAGCATCCACATTGGTGTTGTTAGATTTAGCTATCCATATAAACAAAAATTACATATTAAATTATTGTTAAATGTCACACATACAAGCTGAATTTAACCGCTATTAAAGTATCCAATTGGTTGTGTTAAACAAAATCAATAAAATCCACTCAACTCTAAGTGAGTCTCATTATTATCAAAAGTTATTGTTTAAACTTTGTTAAATAAATAAAAAAAGAATTTTCCAAAAACATTAAATTTTAACAAAATTTTAAAATCTATATATTTATAGTACTAAATGGTACGTTAATTTTTCCCGTTTAAAGATGGCATCCTAAAGGAATTAGGAATCTGATCTATGATATTGTCAAGCTAATGTCTCATTTATTTTTCTATTTTTATTTTTGTTCACCCTAATAATAATTTATATATTTATAACATTAACTAAGTGGTGAGTTAATTTTTTCCATTTAAAACTAACTTCCTAAGGGAATTAGGAATCTGATGTCATGATATTGTCAAACTGATATCTCATTTGTTTTTCTATTTTTATTTTCGTTCACTCTAATAATAATCTATATATTTATAATATTAACTAAGCGGTGGGTTAATTTTTCCCGCCTAAAACTGACATCCTAGCGGAATTAGGAATCTGATTGTCATGCACCTGCTAATTTTCAATTTTCTCAAAATCTTATATACGTGAATAAATTCAATAACAGAAGCTTTTGCAAATAACGAGGACGGGACTACAAAACGAACAAGTTTTTCTCGCTTTAGATGGTTCAATATTCTACAAGGTTAATCATTTAAACTAACAAGATGTTAAATTTTAAAGAATCATCAAAATTAGATTTTTCAATAAAAAGGTAACGAACACGACGAGTTATATGAATAGGTATATCTCATTGATTCTCAAAACAAGCCAAATCATTAGAAAGCTTTTACCTTAAATCACTTGTGACATATGTCACTTTTGTCATCTTTTTTGTATTTTCTTTTGTCCACTTAGAATTTTCCTAAAAAGTAAGCTTCAAATTATTACAAAGACTAACGATTCATTCCGTCATATATATTATAAGGCATAAACATATATATATATATATGTTATAGAGAGGTGAACATACTTATTAATACAACATGTACTAAGTTCATAATTGCATTCGTAGTAGCTTTAAAAATAGGGTTCCACTATATACAAAACTTTACTCTCGTTCGAAAGTATGTTCCAACTCATTGCTTACCTTACGTTTCAAATATTATGTCTTTAATCATTTATAAAAATTGTAGAAAAAGTGCTTTTCATTTGAAAGATTTATTTTCGAGAAAACCATTAAATGCATAAGAAGGTCTCATCACTAGTTAACCTACTACCTGTAGTGCACGTAAAATTTATATCAATTCAATTATGGCCATGTACAATTAAATGGATCCACGATCAAATCCAGTTGACCCCTATCAGAATTTCCACATAGAGCAATACAAATACAAAGAAAGTACCATACTAATCATCACTCATCCCGGAATCATTAGATGGCTCATAGTGTGACAACAAAGTAAAGCAAAGACAAAACGGGTAGAGTATCAACTAGTGATTCAAATGCAATAAATCAATCTTTCTTTTCAATACATCAACATCCGTGTTTATTTCGTGGAAAATTTTAATCAAAATCCATGGTTATCTTTCATAAATATAAAAAGCGAATCAAAGTATTAGTTACTCACATCTTTAAGTTAATTTTTTCCAAAGATTCTTTGAATTATTAACAAATATCTTCAAAACCTTCATTTTACTTGATTGAAGTGGTGTTTTAAGTTGTATTCCTTATATACATAAAGAGGGGTCATTTTTAAGTGTAAAACCAAGTGTTTGATAGTCTTTAAGCGTTGTTTTCCTCCTCTCACTTTATTTGGACGAATTTTCTCTTTTATGTAAAAGGCTTATGCTTCATCAAGAGCAAGACCCTTGCCATAAGACAAATATGGATGTGAAGAGAGAGGCTGGCCTAGTTGTGGATGTGAAAAGTGGAAGAGATAGATGTTAGGGTTGGTTTGAAGAAATCTTTACCTTCTCGGATTCTCCCTTCTGTATTTTTAATCGCCGAATTTAACTGTTTTTAATAAATATTTGAGTTTCACCAGTCAGAACACGACACGTGGCGCGACGTGACACTATATGTGTCAAAGTATGAAGTGGCCAAATGAGCTTCGCTAGTTTATTGCTCGAGAAGTCCTTATATTTTGTGTTGTCTTATAATTAAGTCATGATATTTTAATTAATGTTACTTGAGTCCTTTCACTTAACGTGATTTTACAATTAGGTGGTTAAACTTCAAATCATGGTAACCAATTGCCACGTTTTTGTTTTTAAGCATCACTCGAGTGACAATCTGGCGACATAGTTGGTACAGCTCACGTGGTTATTTAATATAACAATCATATTATCAATGACCACCTTCTACTTTTGATTCATTATCAAAATATCGATCATATTGTCAATAGTCATCATCTTCTAATTTTTGTCATATTTCAATTATGTGCACTATTGGTCATTATCTTTTATTTTCTGTGCAACTAGTATTGAGTTTTTGCTTCTTGTGGCTAAATGGTCATTTTTTTCACAGATTTCTTTCAATTAACCATTAGGATCCTGTGCATTTTGCGCTAATCTTCTCTCCAGTTTTCTTTGGAGCCTGATCGGGCTCTTATATGGAGCCCGAGAACCCAATCTGACTTCACAAAATTAGTACTTTGTATCGGCATTATTTCAAAGAAAAACTTATTAAATCACTATTCTCCTATTTCTCCCACTTCATTTATAAAGATAATTATATTTGTTTAATAATTTCTAACACCCACATAGGCGTAGTTATAACAACTATATATCACATGTGACTGTGTATGTCCACGCCATGTAAGTGTTAGAAATTGCATTCATATAAGAGCATCCACATTGGTGTTGTTAGATTTAGCTATCCACATAAACAAAAATTACATATTAAATTATTGTTAAATGTCACACATACAAGCTGAATTTAACCGCTATTAAAGTATCCAATTGGTTGTGTTAAACAAAATCAATAAAATCCACTCAACTCTAAGTGAGCCTCATTATTATCAAAAGTTATTGGTCAAATTTTGTTAAATAAATAAAAACAGAATTTTCCAAAAACATTAAATTTTAACAAATTTTTAAAATCTATATATTTATAATACTAAATGGTACGTTAATTTTTCCCGTCTAAAGCTGGTATTCTAAGGGAACTAGGAATCTGATCCATGATATTGTCAAGCTAAGGTCTCATTTATTTTTCTTTTTTTTTTATTTTCGTTCACTCTAATAATAATCTATATATTTATAAATTTAACTAAGTGGTGAGTTAATTTTTTCCATTTAAAACTAACATCCTAAGAGAATTAGAAATCTGATGTCATGATATTATCAAACTGATATCTCATTTGTTTTTCTATTTTTATTTTTGTTCACCCAAATAATAATCTATATATTTATAATATTAACTAAGTGGTGGGTTAATTTTTCTGGCCTAAAACTGGCATTCTAGCGGAATTAGGAATCTGATTGTCATGCATCTGCTAATTTTCAATTTTCTCGAAATCTTATATCAGTAAATAAATTCAATAACAAAAGCTTTTGCAAATAACAAGTACGGGACGTACAAAACCAACAAGTTTTTCTCGCTTTAGATGGTTCAATATTCTACAAGACTAATAATTTAAACTAACAATATGTTAAATTTTAAAGAATCATAAAAACTAGATTTTTCAATAAAAAGGTAACGAACACGACGAGTTATATTAATAGGTATAACTCATTGATTCTCAAAACAAGCCAAATCATTAGAAAGCTTTTACTTTAAATCACTTATGACACATGTCACTTTTGTCATCTTTTTTGTATCTTCTTTTGTCCACATAGAATTATCCTAAAAAGTAAGCTTCAAATTATTATAAACACTAACGATTCATTCCGTCATATATATTATAAGGCATAAAAATATATATATATTATAGAGATGTAAACATACTTATTAATACGAAATGTATTAAGTACATAATTGTATTCGTAGTAGCTTCAAAAATAGGTTTTCATTACATATAAAACTTTACCCCCATTCGAAAGTATGTTCTAACTCATGGCTTGCCTTACATTTCAAATATTATATCTTTAATCATCTACAAAAATTGTAGAAAATGTGAGTAAGTACAAAGTACTCAGTGAGTAACATAACTCTTTGATTCACCTTTCATTTGAAAGATTTATTTTCGAGAAAACCATTAAATGCTCAAGAATGTCCAATCACTAGTTAAACTACCACATGTAGTGCACGTAAATTTTATATTAATTCAATTATGGTCATGTACAATTAAATGGATCCACGATCAAATCCTAGTTGACCCCTATTAAAATTTTCACATAGAGCAATACAAATACAAAGTAAGTACCATACTATTCCGATCTCTCATCCAGGAATCATTAGATGGCTCCTAGTGTGGCAACAAAGCAAAGCAAAGACAAAACGGGTAGAGTATCAACTAGTAATTCAAATGTAATAAATCAATCTTTATTTTCAATACATCAACATCCATGTTTATTTCGTGGAAAATTTTAATCAAAATCCATGGTTATCTTTCATGAATACAAAAAGGGAATTAAAGTATTAGTTACTCACATCTTTAATTTAATCTTTTCTAAAGATTCTTTAAACTGTGAACAAATGCCTTCAAAACCATCATTTTCCTTGATTAAAGTGGTGTTTCAAGTGCAAAACCAAGTGTTTGATAGTCTTTAAGTGTTGTTTTCCTCCTCTCACTTTATTTGGACGAACTTTCTCTTTTATGTAAAAGACTTATGCTTCATCAAGAGCAAGACCCTTGCCATAAGACAGATATGGATGTGAAGAGGGAGGCTGGCCTAGTTATGGATGTGAAAAATGGAAGAGAGAGACGGTAGGGTTGGTTTGAAGAAATCTTTACCTTCTCGGATTCTCCTTTATGTATTTATAGTAGCCGAATTTAACTGTTTTTAATAAATATTTGAGTTTCATCAGTCAGAATACGACATGTGGCGCGACGTGGCACTATATGTGTCAAAGTGTGAAGTGGCCAAATGAGCTTCGCTAGTTTATTGCTCGAGAAGTCCTTATATTTTGTATTGTCTTATAATTAAGTCATAATATTTTTAATTCATGTTACTTGAGTCTTTTCACTTAATGTGATTTTACAATTAGGTGGTTAAACTTCAAATCATGGTAACCAATAGCCACTTTTTTGTTTTTAAGCATCACTCGAGTGACAATCTAGTGACATAGTTGGTACAACTTAATATAACAATCATATTGTCAATGACCGTATTCTACTTTTGATTCATTATCAAAATATCGATCAAGATCGGAAGAGTCATCATCTTCTAACTTTCGACATTCATTTAAGTAATAATCCTGTAACAATTAAAATGTCATCACATTGTCATATTTCAATTTTTGTCATTCAATTGAGTGGCAATTTATAACTTTGTAATTTGATATGATTATATTGCTACATTCTACTTCCTAGTATTCAATTGAGTCATAATTATTGTAACCTTAAAATTCAAGTAATTCCCTCTCATTAAGGTTACCAAAATACTATCATTTTACTTGAGTAATTGTTAAATTTTTTCGGGATGTTACACCGATGTCATGATATTGTTAAGATGATATCTCATTTGTTTTTCTGTTTTTATTTTTGTTGACCCTAATAATAATCTATATATTTATAATACTATCTAAGTGGTGGGTAAATTTTTCCTACATAAAACTGGCATATTAAGAAAATTAGGAATTTGATCAAACTGATGTTTTATTTGTTTTTCTGTTCTATTTTCGTTCACCCTAATAATAATCTATATATTTATAATACTAACTAAGTGGTGTCCCGCTTAAAACTGACATCTTAAGGGAATTAAGAATCTGATGTCATGATATTGTCAAACTGATGTCTCATTTGTTTTTCTGTTTTTATTTTCGTTCACTCTAATAATAATAATCGAATAATACTAACAAAGTAGTGAATTAATTTTTTAATTTTATATAGTATTTTTTAATAATCTATTTATCAGCTCACTTTAATTTTTTTTCAAATTTTTCGAATTTTGTTTATTACATCTTTTAATTTTGCATAGTAATTCTTAATCATCTCCCAGTGATTGAGACCGAACTTTCGACCTTTAGTGATGTTTTAGATTTTGATTAACCAAGTAAGTGTATCAATCAAATTCTTAATTATCTCTTTTTCTGCGCTTAACTGGATAAGTGCAGCGATCAAATTTGTAATTATCTCTTTCTTTTTATATTTGAATAATCAAAGCAACCTTCAGGTTTCCTAATCGGTTAAGTATATAAACAGCTCTCTCTCTCTGTCTATATGTGTGTATATATATATTACACACATATATTTGCTAGTAATTGATCAATTAACATAGAATATCAATTTTGAAAGCAGTTGTACGTATTTTTCTTTTAGTTAATTTTTAATTCTAATGATCTGGTTGATGAACATTTATCACTTTTATTTTTTATCGTTTAATTAATTATTTGTTTTAACTTATTTTAGAGATATATATTTGTTTCCCATGCAACCCACAGGTAGATTAACTAGTTCTTATTAAAGTTAATAAAAAAGTTAACAACTTACTAAAAAAAGTTCTTTTAACAATTTCCTTAACACCACGAACATAAATATATACTTTTCTGAATTGTTAACTAATAACTTCACCAACAACCTAATTTAACACTACCAATGTGGATGTTATAAGTGTTAGAAATTTTTATATATTTATATCCATACCAATATTTTTTACTAATTATTACAAACTAATTTAAATATCATCTCTTAGACAAACTGCATAGAGACCAATATGGATTCCTAGGCAGGGAAAGCACAGATGAAAGTCGCGACATGCTAGAAAGGACAAAATGAAAGCATAAAACAAAAACTAAATAACCTAAGTGGTCTAGAACATCATTTACCAGAACAACGTTTTAAGTTCGAATTGATATTAATGTCCCTCCATAAAATTCCAACCCCCCCTTCTCTCTCTCTTTTTTTTTTAAATCCCCTCCATAAAATTCTCTTAATTGTATAAAAGAAAGTATAAAAAAAAGAAAAAAAATTAAAATAAAAGAGGAGGTCATCACGAAAACTTTTGATTAGGAATGACACGTGGGGAGGTCATCACAAAAACTTTTGATTAGGAATGACATCCGTGATCTGAGGGGGTTTGCTTTTCTCGTACCCCGTCCTGTTAACAAGTCCTTGACCTGTCCCCATCGACGCCCATATGAATCAGGGCAGGAAGGGAAAAAAATTCCCTATTACTTGCGCCTTTTTGGATTTTTTTTATTTATTAAATTTATAGTGTTAGAAATTGAACAAGTCGTGCGCTAGATGAAAGTTGTACAGGCTTGGGATTAAGTATGAAGGGTCATCGGTTTCAATTATGGCCATGAGAGCTGTTTATGGGATTTTTAAAAAAAATAAATAATAGTATAAATAATGATATCTCTACTATATAAAAGAGCTGGTTTTGTGGGGCCCATGGTCGTCTCTATTTTGTCGGGTAGTGTTGTCGTCAATTTTTTTTTTAAACCCTCATCTTCCTCTCATCCCAACTTCTCTCTCTCTGTCTCTTTGCAACACCAAACTTCCACTCCCAGTCTTCCTCTCCCCAAATCATGGTAGATGTCTTTCAAAAATAATGTGTCTTCTTTTTGTTTTTTCTTTACTTTCTTGAAGACTTCGGCAACCAGACGGGATTTGGAAGAGATTAGATACGCAGAGGGGATTAGGAACCTCTATTTTCTATTTTCTGCCTCTATAGATGCCATTGTAGATCCAGCAAACTTATGAATCCACGGTGCTTGTTCTTCTCTAACTTTATAAGCATTATTATCTGTTCCGATTTTTCCCAATTCAATCTTATTCCTTTTCTTCTCTGGTTCTTTCGTCTGATTTTTGCTATTTATCTCTGCTGCTATTTTATTTTCAACTTTTGCTATTTGGGATCAGATTTGATGTTATTCGTACTTTTTCCCTTTTCTTACTAACCCTAAGAAAACCAATTTTTGTTCTTCGCAATTTCTTTGTTGTACTAAAAATTTATACCTTCATAGGTTTCCTTGGCAATAGTAGCAAGAATCTCGAAGGCCATTTTAGGTCTGTGGAAGTGTAGCTTGAATTGGGTAAGAGTTTTTCTTTTTAAAATTTAAGTTTTTAATTTCGGGTTTTTTTTCCGTCTTTTTTGCAATATCAAGCAAGGCCTGCGGTGGTGCAATAGGTGGTATTTTTTATGCTCAACTAATTGTGCTTTCTTTTGGGTTATTGGTTCTTTAATTTCTTGTAATATGCCATATGTGTTTTATAATTTGTCAGGGCCTTTTTTTTCTTTTACATTGTGAAGACAAGTTGTAGAAGGTTATTTTTTCCCGGTTTTCATAGAGTTCTGCAATTTGCTTTAGAATAACAAAATTGCAGTTCTGCTGTTCATCTTTTCCTTAGTTTTTGGGTTTGGCTATTATGTTGCTTCTACTGTCAAGTTAATGTAATGATTATTTGTCAAGGACTCATGTTATATTATATTAGAGACTTTCTAGGTTCACATATGGCTTTTCTTATTGCTACGTACTGTTTAAATTGTTTCCTTAATCTGAGTACTTTCTGTATACATGTTGTATATCAGTTGCTAAGCGTAAAACTTAAATTGTCATGTATCCTTGATGTCGCCAATTGAATTTTCATTGTTTTTTCGCTGCTCCATTTACATAATATAAAAAATGAAATTTCTGAGTTCAAGGCATTGATGCTTATGACAATGAACGGTGTTCATACCATATTAGTGGTTGGTTAAAGAAATGCAGTGCATATTGTTTTTTGTTTTTCATTTATGGTCATGTTTTATGCATGTGAAATTCTAAAGTTCTTGATTTTATGCAGAAAGAACAAAGCAATAACATTTTATGTGATTCATAGATTTGAAGCTGGATTATTAAAAGGCAGGGAGCGAAGTATAGATGAACTTTTCTGATTACAGTGTTGCACATTTGGCTTAACAAGCCAACCAATGAAGGTGGTGGAGGTGCAAATTCCTTTGCTAGGCACAGAGCTATAGCTGTCACCATGTATAATTTTGGATTTCCTAACGAAAGATTTGTTTTTAAGTCTATAATGAGGTGATATTCTCCCCCCAACTCACTTCCTTCTTTCACCCAATTCTAATTCTAATATAATTACTTTTTTACACTCCAAATATTTTCATCTAAAAGTTATGTTCCCTACCAATGGAACTATTTCTTGATAAAAAAAAAAAAAAGAAAAAAAATCTGTTTAGCTCATGCCGGCGAAGAAAAATAAAGAGAATGGAGAATAATAATTCTTTATTGATTCTATTTAATTTATATATGTAGGACTGTGGGTTGACTTTTCATGACTCTTTTTCTCAAACTATGCCGAGTGTTATGAGATACAACAAGCTTCAATTTACGGTCTTAATAATGTAAATAAACTATTAGCTATATTGTTTTTGCTGAAGTGATGATTGAGAGATTATACCATTGGCAAAGTTATGAGGAATAAATTAGTTATGTTTTTTTTCCGTTTTTATTCTTCCTCTTTTATGATGTGATTTTGAGAAATTGGTGGAGTTAGGCTTCTAGGAGAATCGTATTTATTCTTTTTTTCCTTTTTTTCTGAGTGATGGATTCAAAACTTTAATCTGCAGAGATACTAAATTTACTTTTGTTTTGCCCTGGTAGATTTCTGTTTCTATTGGTTGGTGTTATTGTATATTTTTGTTTCTATTGGTTGGTGTTATTGTATTTGTATAAATACTATTGACAAGTTCCTTGAGAATCTGTTGCTTGTGATTTGGCATTGTATCTTTGTTTTCTTGCATGTGTTTGCTCATCTTATGGCATAAATGAATAGATGGTAGTACACTGTTGATTAGTTCACTCAGTGTATTTTTGTTTAAATTTATCCTTGACGATTGAATGGATGATGAAATTTATAATTCATGTTGAATTTTCGATTTAGGCTATTGAGGATGAGAAGATGTTGCAAACCGTTTTTATTTCTTGTAATGGCACAGAAGAGAAGTTTCTGTTGATTAGAATATTTCTAAGTAGATTGATAAAACTTTTCAGTTTGATAACATTTACCACTTTTACCTTCTAAATAAATATAGATTTCTTAAATAATCATTTGTTTTGATTAAAAGTACACGGCCTAAACCTAATATAAAAGAAAGAAATAATTAAGAACAAGAAAGATTTGATAATTGTATCTCATGTTGGAGTTACAAGACACCATGATTTTTGCATATTTTCTATATTTGAAGTTATGTTCCAGAGTTATGTTCCTATATATTTTGGAATTATCATATGCTTAGATTTTTGGTACATCATCCCAACAAAACAATTTATATGACCAAGTAGTGTGCTCCCTGGTATATAAAGTTCTAACAGACTAGAATTGTATCATAGTTGCCTATGAGTAGACTGGAAATTGAAAGACTTAAAATGGAGGGCAGAGCATTGGTTTATTTTTTAATAGCATTTTCTATTTTATTTCTTAACCCTATATTATGATAATTTTGATTTTTCTTCTGATATACATGGGAGAATATTTAAATGACACTTGTGTCGTTCTAAGGGTTGTTAGACTGAATTTTGGTATATTGGAAGCTCAAAATGCAGAGTATAACATGAAAGTGATATATTTAGAGTGGTATAATGAGGAGATAACTGATCTTTTACCATATCCAAAAGTTCCAAACTTCATAGATGAAAAATCTAAGAATCTGATAACGCTAATGGAAGATGGTAAAGGTAGAGTTTGTTAGAGGAATGAAAGAGGAGATTGTGACTAGTGCAAAGGAGATGCATAGAATCATGGAGAAAGTTTCTGCTAAAAGGATGACACGAGATACCCTGCTAAACAAACTAAGCAGTAATTTTTTTGGTCTTCTAAGCATCAGTTTTCATTCTGTGTTAGTATTACAATTCACATCAAATAATACGTTACGGCGGGAGAGAGAACCAAAGGTGGCAAGCTCAATCTTGTTGACCCTCCTAGCTTAGAGAATATTTGGCGTTCTAGAGCTTAAGAGCATCATGGCTTTAATTCTTGTGCTTCATCAGGTGGGAGGGGGTTGAGGCTGGTAGTAGATGCAACTATTTTTTTGTAAAAGAAGTGATCCACATTTTGGAAATATTTTTAGCATTTATAAATGTTAACAATAATTGCAATTATCTTCAAAATACAATTAGTATTCTTTTTCTTTTTTTTTTTAATTTTGTAAGAAAAAACCAACACGAGTTTTGCACTGACGCGCGTACTCCCACTAGTATATAAAAAAAAGTCACAATGACATCGGCGGACAGATTTGATTGGCCAAGCATTTAGGCGGGAAACTGAGTAGAAGACTACCCTTAATTTAGATAATAATAGATAATAAATAATAGATAGTGCTAAATCACTCTAATTGCTGTAACACTTGGCAGTGCTAAATCACTCTGATTGTTGTAACACTTGGCAATTTTATTATTATTATTATTATTATTATTGTTATTATTATTCTCTTTCTGGAGAAAGAATGTTTGGTAGAAGCACTTCTAAAGAACCCAGCCTTGACTTCTTTAAGGAGCTCAGGAGCCAATGAGGTGTTTGCAACTCACTTGGGTGCAAGCACCTCATTAGCTTCTGGGTTCCTTAGAAAAAAATCGGTTAATGAAAGCTATAATTGCTATATACCTAAGCATAAACTAATTAATTAATTAAAATTAATAATTCTAGTTTTAGAGAGTATAATGAATTAATTTTTTTCCCCTTAATAGACAGTTGGAATCATGTATGAATGGAAATGATAATAACTCAAACCCGAATCAAATATTTCTGTAAAGGAGTATTTTATCATACATGCTAATTTTCTCTGTTGGATTACATTCTTTCTTATTTTACTTTATCGGATCATATTCTTCTCACACACAATTTGTTCTTGCTTGAGTGGCCTCCTTCGGTAAATTTGGTGACTTTGAAAGCAGATCCACAAAGTCTACCATAATATTGACATTTTGGTACTTCTGAAAAGTGTTACCTTATCTTAATAGCGTGGATTCTCTTTGGATTACGTTATTGACATAAATGGCGCCTACGTCTATTGTAATTTGTTGCAAATATATATTATCTCCCTCCAAAAAAATCATCATATTCCTTTTTTCACATAGAGTAAGAAAAATCTTTTTAATAGTATTAAAAAAAGTAAATATTAAATCATTTCCCTATTATATTATTTTATTTATTAATTATTACATTTTATCAATTCTATTTTTTACAACTATACAATTAAAAAAGGGCATATGAGAGAATTAATGTTTCAACTACTTTTTAAAAAGAAAATTGAACCATATTTTGAAACGAAAGTAAAAAAACTGGACCATCTTTTTTGGACTGAGGTAGTAGTATAGAATTGTTCTAGGGAGATGCGTTTTATCTGATATATGAAATAATAGACACGTGTTAGTTCGCAAATATGGATTGATTATTTATATGTAAGCGATGAATTTAAAAGCCTACAATCATCAAATACATGATTGACAATTAAGCATATCACTTTTTATGTTAAATAAACATGTCGCCGTAGAATTATTGTATAATATACTCTCTCACCATATCCACTTTGCTTTTTACACAAAAATTAAAAAAAAAAATTGGAAAAGTAATTTTACAGCTTAACTTTCTAATAACATACATCTATTTAATTAGGTATGTGTATTCAATACAATACTACAACTTTTTTTCAAAAAAAAAATATACAATGCAATACAAAAAATATCTTCATTCAATTAGAAAACAAACCTAGAAAATAACACTAAATAAAAAAATATGAAAAGATAAATGAGATAAATAAAAAAGAAATATGGACAATGTATGGGGCGGATGGAGTAATAAAATAATTATTACCCATTTTTCACATAAATAAATAAAAAATCTTTTCTTCAATCAATAAATATAGACGTCATGAAGGCCATGTGACATGATTTGATGCCTACGTCACTAGGTGCTACTTGTCGTTCCGTAACGGTAATAATGAATGGGACAAAAAATACATAGACGTGATTATTTTTAAATACTCCACGTCTTTATGCTCCCTCTGTCTCAATTACTGTCTCAAAAAAGATATTTCACCTTTATTTTTTACATAAATTAAGAAAATATCATTTAATGTTATTAAAAATTTACAATTTAACAACATATTTCCTGATATATTCTTTGATTTGGCTTGTTTGATTCTATTTATCCATTCTCTTTATGATTTCACCTATAAATGATTTGACCACTGATTTGACAACTGCTCATTTATAACTATAAATTTCAAATTTCTATTCAATTTACACCACTCATTTCACCTCATTATAATTTCTCATTATAAGTCAATGTCAATAATGAGAATCAAACAGCCACTATATATAATAAATGTGGGTATAATAGAAAACTAAAAAATTAACTTAGGAAAGGAGAATATAATTTGGGGCAGATGAAAAAAGGAAAGGAGGAATATCTTTTTAGGACGGAGTGAATATGTGCTTTACTTTTTTCACAAAAATTAATAAATATTTTGGAAAAGTAGATTTTGTGATCTGTGTTCCTAATTAGTCCATATTTAATGATTATAATTCAAAATTGATAGTTATAGTTAATATATGAATAATGTTATTTATCTAAACTGAATACTAATTGTCATTTTCTTATTACTTATTAGTCATTGAATAAATAAAGACACATATATATTTATGCATATTTACTCATCATTCAATGTAGTGATGCTACTAACTAAATTAGAGACTGATCTGCAGTCTAAATAAATAGTATCACTCTTAAAATATTAAATAAGAATAGATTGGTAAAGTAATTCAAATTAAACTTTTAATATAGAAAGTAAAACATATATTTGAGCTATCCTAAAAAAAAAACGAGACCAAATAATCAAGACATTGAGAGTATTAAAGATCTCTAATCGTTATCTTTTGATATATTTATATCCCTAACATTATGCTAACAATTTATTTTCTCAAAACTTTATTAATTAGCTTATCTTGTTTTTAAATAATGACTTTCGTCTAAAAGATGATATTACTGTGATTTAAAATCGTAACGATATGTAATTGTAATTTTTATGTTTGTTGCTTCTTCACGCATTTAGATGGTATGGAGAGTTCTTTTGAAAAATGTTTTCATAAAGAAACTATCATTTAATGGTACTGATAGAAGTTTAACAATAAAATTATGATAGAAAAAAATTCAAGGATTAAAAAAAAAAATCTTTTGTCAATATGACCACCCTTTTATGACTTATCTTTGGATTACTTGCTTCGACCCACCATTGCCGGCAGTCCTAAGTATTGTTCATGTTGCTTCCTTACTTCAACTCCCAATCTGCTCCCTATCGACTGATGCACTTCATTAATGAGATTCGGAAAGAGATCGGAAGAGCGTCGTGAAGTTTTGTCCACGTTCACCTTCTAGCCGAAAGCTCGCACATAGGTTCCAATTATATTCATAATGTTCTCCAGATTTTGACGCTTAGCAAGGGAAAAAAAAAGGATGGAGTCATCGATGAAAATAAGCTAACTTGGGGACCTCTTCACCTACAATGTATAACCCGAATTCTGCTGTTTGTTTTTTCCTTCATGATCAAAGTTGAAAATACGTCCGCGCAGATGATAAACAGGAAAAGTGAGAATAGACACCCCTACCTCAACCCTCGTGTTTGATTTTCATGTCCCTGATAAGTACCATTAATAGTAAAAGTAAGCACCTGATTAAAGGTTCCACAAATTGCATTCACCTCATCACCTCTCGAAGAAAACTCCATTCCGGTCGTAAGCGTTGCTCATATCTTGCTTGAGCGCCACAAAGTCATTTGTTCCGTTCTTCTTTGTACCCATTGAATAGAGTAGCTAGAAAGCCGCGATTTCATCATCCCTGTTCATCCTCCTCGTAACAAAATCATTGTTTGAAATCAAAGATGACACAACCTGTTTTATCCTGTTAGCCAAACACTTAGCAATGATTTGATACAACACATTGCAAAGTTGAAAGATAAAACTGTCAATTAAGATATTTGAATTATTTAGCCCACACGACGCTCTTCCGATCTAATTTATCAACCGATAAAACAACTAGTGCACTGGTAGGGATGTGTATCATTACTCTTCTGTAATGAATAATGATAAACATCCCTATTTGTTCACCGGGTAATTTACGGGTTGACAAAAATTATAAAAAGAAGTTGAAGGATAAAATTGTCAATTAAAATACTTGAATTATTTAGGATTTAGATTTTTAAAGGTAAATTTGTCAACTGGTAAAATAACCGGTAAACTAGTAGGGATGTGTATCATTACTCATTCTGTAATACATTCCAGGGATAACACTACTACATAATAGCAATTTAGGTGTCGGTTAATATGGTAAATACGCATCAGTTTTAAAGGCAACGATATTGGCGGCGATGCACATAATGAGAAGAACACACGCCGGTTGTTAGACGACGCCAAAAGTCTACAGTATGCGTCAGTTGTGGTAGAGAAATCGGCGCCCAAAGTAGACAATAGGCGTCGCTCTTCCGATCTAACCGGCGCCTATTGTCAACTTTAGCATCGGTTCTTTACCAAAAACCGATGCCTAAACTTGACCAATAGGCGTCGGTTTTAATCTTATAACCGATGCCTATTGTCTTGTTTTCTTTTGTTGTGCTACCAACAATAGCTATTGCAGGTGACACTGCAAAAGAAAATAACAAATGTACAATACTATGCAAATCATGTTTAACTATAACAATGTCTGTATATATTCAACAAATGAAGCCCAAAAATTTCATTAATATGGAAAAATTTCAAACAAAGTTTTGTGAGGTATTTTATCAAACATGTGAGTGCAAGATTGGTTCAACTTTCATAAAATTTCCACAAATTCATGAATTATAATCAAATCATATTTACCCGTAATAATGTATGTATATATTCAACAACTAAAGCCCAAAAAATTCATGAAATTCCAAAAATTTATGAATTCTACTCAAATCCATGAAAATTTTACAAGTTAATGAATTTATACTCATATCTATATCAATGGAGGGGTGTAGCTAGGGGGTAGCCACCCCGATCCCCAACTATCCCCTTTTTCAGAAAAATATCTTCTTTTACCGTTTAAAATATTTTTAAAAAATTTTTTTTAGTATTTCGGGTAGGGGTTGTCAAGTTTTGGCTCCCCCTTCTATAATTCCTGACTACGCCCCTGTATCAATATATACATATATTTATGAAATAAAGCCTAAGAAACTACATATAATCTGCCAATTAACCTTTGAAACTTGTTTTCAACAAATAAAACACAAACACTAGAAATTGGTATTTGAAATTTCCCACCTTCAAAGGAAGAGGGAGAGGGAGGGAGAGAGAGGGATGTGTGCGCATCCTAGCTTTGGGTTTCGATTTCCTCGTATCTTCGAGCAATTTCGAATGAAAGAGTAATGCCTTTGAAAAATTGAGAAATGGTGGGTGAAAGAGTGACGTCAATTCAAGTGAGAGTTTTGGCTCTACTTGTGTTTTGGGGGTGTTATACGCAAAGGAATACATGTCCGTTGCTTCTAAGCAACCTACGTGTATTCTTCATGCAAAATACAATAGGCATCGGTTGCTTCTAAGCAACTGACACCTATAAGTGTACACGTCGATTTCTACAAGAAACTGACGTGTATTCTTCAATACTATAGGTGTCGGTTGCTAAGTATACACTTCGGTTTCTACAAGAAACAAACGTGTATTCTTCAATACAATAGGAGTTGGTTGCTTCTTAGCAACCGACGCCTATAAGTATACATGCCGATTTCTACACAAAACCGACGTGTATTCTTCATGCTTTTATTACAAAAATGCCACTGTTTTTTCCATATGCGTCGCTTCTTTCTAAAACAGACGTGTATTTACTTTTTTTATTGTCAATTTTGTAGTAGTGTAATGTTTTGGGGATTAACACAATAGTAGTACTATTGATAGATGTAACTAACAAACTATTATTCACCACTCTAAGGCAAGCATTTGAAACAAGACCTTTGAGATCGTTCCAGTGATTCTAGTAGAATACGGTATGAAATCCGTTAACTCCTGGTGCCTTGTGAGGTCCCATGCTGAATAGGGCTAATGAGATATCATCCTTTGGGAATGGTTTAGAAAGTCGATCAATGTCCTCCTGGCCGAGATGCTTGTGAATGCCTGTTACCCCTGCCCCAATCTCTTCATGTAATGGCCAGTTGCTAGTAAACAACTTGGAAAAAAATTTCTCAATGTGTTTGACCATGTTGTCTTCCCCGTCGATCTATTGCCCATCGTCCCCTCTGAGCTTTCTGATGGCATTGCACTTCTTTCACATGGTTGCTCGCATATGGAAAAATCTCGTGTTGAAATCCCCTTATTTTGACCAATCAACCCGAGACCGGTTCCTCCAATAACTCTCTTTCTTCTCTGTAATTTGCAATCTGAGCCTCTAATTCCCTGACTTCATCCATTACATTGTTTTAACTTTCTCCCCCTAGTACGTAGCTTATCACGGCTTCTTCTCACTCCACAATCTCTTGCTTCAAGTGGCCAAAGCATGATCAATTCCATGTCTGGAATTTGCTGAAACATTCAACTAGCTTGGCATTGATGTTTTGGAATGGATTATGCCCCGCGCCACCACCCCATCTTGAAAGTAGCCGAGGCCATATGTGTGTATTTCTCCTCTTGTGTCCAAACGGCCTTTAACCGGAACGGTCGCCTCTTATTTTCCCCCTCCTTCCTAGCTCGGTCCCCATTTAAATTGAGCAGTATTGGTCTATGATCTGAGCTCATAAAATTCAGATTTTCAAGTAGGGCTGAGTTGCAAATTGCTCTGTGAAGTCGCGCTTTCTTTGTTTACATTACCATCATGTCGATTGTTCCATGTCATAATTGCCCCGTAAAGTCCACTTCTTTCAATTTACATACCTCCTATACCCTTTTGAAAATTTCCATCGTGGTTGTCGGCCTTGCATCATTTCCCTGCCTTTCAAAGTGAGTTTGCTGGAACATTCCCAGCAAAGCCAAGCTAGTTGAATATTCCAGCAAATTCTTATCATTCCCAACCTCGAGAGTAAGTTTTCCCTGTTTTACAATTCTATGGGTCCCCATAAGAGACTTTGGCAATTTGCTTTTACCGTTTTGACTAACTTTCTGTCCTAATCCATTCCTTGCTGCATTGCAACAATTTACTGGGCAACTTTCGTTTCCATTTTCTTCAGTTAACGCTGTTAGAACCAACCCCCTTTAGCCGTTGAGTTCCTTTGATACACATCGTCAACCTGCTCCCCCTCCATCCTGCATATTTTTGTCCCCCATTCATTACCTTGCTCTCCCCATCTCTCCCCATCCCCTACATCTCTCCTTTCCCATCCCCCACTGCCTTCTCCTTTTATGCCGTATTGATATATGCCTCCTCCCTCTTCACGTCATCCATATCCCCTCAACCCCTCTCATCAATAACCCTTTCCCTTTTTATTTCTCCAGTTGAACTGTCCTCGTCCCCCCCATTCTCTCCTCGAACCACAGTCAACACTTATGCTCTCTCTCGATCCCCCGCCCCTCTCAGTTACACAATCCTCCCATTCTCCTCCCTAACCCCATCGTATCCCCCCCTTGCTTATAGACTTCTCTACCGTTCTTGAGCCACCCCTTCTACAGACACTCATTAAACTTATGTCCAATCACCCAAGATTTGTAGAAAAAATTGTAACTCTTCCTTTAATGAAGATAGGAAAACATTTATCCCCTTTTTCCAAAGGTTTTCCCTACGCATCAATCTCTTGCACCTCACCCGCCTCAGTCTGGCGTATCAATGACACATTGTAAAGATGTATCTAGAATGAAAGTCCATATACGATATCTCTCCTGCACCATTCGGCTCTTTAAGGGAAAGCAACCGATTGTTAAAGTTCTATGACCCCTCTGCTTGCACCGCACCCTCTTCCAATCAGTTAAGGAGCCAAACTGAAAAACAAAGATATTTTGGTTTTCCGTCTGCTCTATCACGAAGCCCTCCGTTGTCGGCCAGCTATTGCATAGTATTAACTCGAAGGCCTCTTTGTTTAAAGGATTTGAGCCTAAATGCATCCCTACCCGACAAAGATTGATATTTTCACTCCTCTCCATGCATTATTCGTTATCATCCAAGATTACATGAGGGGGTTTCTTCATCGTCAAGCTTCAACTGTTCGTATAGTTCTCATATATTGCCCGAATCCAAACTTAAAACAGAAAACAGGAAGAAACCGTCATTGAGAACAAAACCACATAGATATATGATTAAATGGCCAAGCAGAGCCAGCCGATGGATACCAATAGATGGCACCTTCTCAGAGAGAACGTGGATTGGGAGATTGTTCCGACACAAATGACTAAAAGAAAATTATTTCAATTGGCTAGAAATAGAAAGAAGTGTAGCAAAAAAAAAAAAGGAAGAAAAGTGAAAAATGTGAAGTCCGATGTCAGAATATGGACACAGTACGAGAAATGATTAAAAAATTTTGAAGAAAAAGTGAGAAAAAAAAAAGAGAGGAGAGTAACTCAAAAAAAACAAAAAGGTAAAAATAAAAAAGAAATAAATGAAACATATGAGACTCACTCAAATATGTGTCTCTCTCTCTTTCTTAGAGTTTGTTGGATGATCTTTATTCGTTAAAATATTAAAAATTTATAATAAAATGAGCGGTAAAATGTGTATTGAAAATATAAAAAAAATTTAAAATATGTGGTTGTAATTAAATAGTAATCAAATTAAATACTCCTCTGTCTAATAAAGATAGTTCAGTAGTTATTTTTACATGGTTCAAGAAACGATAGTTAATATAGTTACAATATTAAATTTTACTTTATTTTTCCAAATATACTTTTAGTCTCATTAATTGTTTGAAATACTTTCAATGTATATGTAGTTGAATAAAAATAATTAATCAGAGACACAAATGAAATGAAATATTAAATGTATGTTTAATGTAGTAAGTGAACTATCATTTTAAAACAGACTAATATAAAATAGTAAAATATTTTTTTAAAATAGAAAAAATATCAAATTAATAATAGATAAAATTATAAATTGGTAAAATAAGTATTAAACAAACTATTAGCATCACTCAAATAATATCAACGCTTCTACACATTTTTGTGCATTATGCTCTGGTCATGAAGTCAATCCATACGTCAGATGACAGTGACATTGAGTGGAAGACAAATCCAAAACCAACAAACACGTGATTCGTGAATAGGCCTCAGAGTGATACGGTTATCCGATAAGCTTTTAATTTTTCTTCGTGACAGGAGGCACGTGGCTTACGTAAATCCAAACACTTCTTCTCATTTTCTTGCTTTTGCTTTTAACCACAATTTATTACAACGCGTACGCAATGATTAGTTTAACAACTAAAAATATACAATCTGATTGGCAACTTGGTCTATAAACTAATTTTGTTTATAAACCGTCACGTAACAATATTTCATTAGTTTTATTTTTTTAAAAGTTAAAAAGTAAAAATTAAGTCGTAATTTTTGACTTTTCACATAAAATAACTAATAAAATGATGTCATATAATTATTTATAAACTAATTTATAAATAACTATTTTGCCAAACAGATTATATCAGTTGGAGCATCTATATTAATATTATCAAATTTAACTATCCACATAAATTTAAAAAAGTATATTTTAAGAAATTATTAAATGCCACGTATAAAAATTAAATTTAATAACTATTAAAGTATAACACTAGATGTATTAAATAAAATCACTAAAATCTACTCAAGTCAAAGTGATTCACATTCCTGTCAAAAGTTATTGGTCAAAAATAAATAAAAAAGAAATTTTTCAAAAGTATTAAATTTTAATACAATGTTAAAATTATTGTTAAAATTAACAACAAAATTAATAACTAATAAAAAATGACTCTTTTAATAAATTCCTTAAAACATCCACATTGGTAGTGTTAAACTGAATTGTTAGTAGAGTTATTAATTAATAACTAAAAAAAGTACCTACATTGATAGTGTTAAGGAAGTCGTTAAAAGAATTTTTTTAAAGTAGTTGTTGACTTTAACAATAATTTTAACATTATGCTAGATTTTAATATTTTTAAAAGATTCTTTTTTTATTTATTTAATTAACTTTAACTAATAATTTTTGACAATAATGAGGCCACCTACTTATATTTGTGTGAGCATTAGTGATTTTGTATAACACATCTAATTGTCAGTTTAATAGTTGTTAAATTTAGCTTGCATGTGTGACATTTAACAACTTAAAGTACACTTTTTGATTATGTTTAGAGCTAAATTTAACATCATCAATGTAGATTTTTTAATACAACCAATGTAGCTATTAATTTTGGGATGTTAACTAATAACTTCACTAACAATATAATTTAACACTATCAATGTGGATACTTATAATGAATGTGTTAATAAAATTGTTAAAGGAATCTATTTATCACTAAGTAAATTTTATTGCTAAAGTTAGTAATTATTTTAACGACTGAATGTAGCATTTTTTCATTTATTTCTTATAATAATTGTTGACTATTAAATCTTGAGAAATAAAATATAAATATTAATTAATAACTTTTATTTATAATTAAATTTAACACTTCAATTTACGGATCATCTCCAATCATAATCTCTTCATTGCTTCATACATGCCTAAAATAAAACGAAAATAAAAGGGAGATCGGAAGAGCGTCGTGTAGGATGCAAGAGTTAGTGGGTGATGTGTCCAAGTACTATTGGTTTATTTAGTAGTGGCGGATCTAGAAAATATATTTTACATGGGCTAGGGAAAAAAGAAAAAAAAAAAGAAAGAAAAATTCAATTCCACCGAAAGCATATATAGATATATAGATGACTAATTATATTGACACTACACTTTTTTATAACCACACCACATTTTTAATTGCATAATTTGTCCTTAAATATTACTATTTGTTGAATTTTTGTCTCTAACTTTTTAAATCAAATTTCATTCTCGAAGATCGTTCATTGGTATATCTTGTATTTCTATCCAAAAGTTTTGATGGAAAAAGTCATTAAATATTTTAAATGAGTAAAAAATAACAAATAGTTAACTGCAATTATATTTTTTCTCTCATTTGAATGTATACTAACAACAAAACTTAGATGAAAATTATTATTATTTGATGTAAGAAGTACTAATTGATTGAACGTTGTAGAGAGGATACGAGATAAAAATTATATAGATATAGATGTAACAATACTTAAAGTTCATGGACTATTAATATAAATAAAAGTGGTGTGATTATAAAAAAAATGTGGTGTCAATATATTTACCCTATATATATATATATATATTTTTTTTTTTTTTTTGCTTTGTAAATGTGAAAATTTTCTTTGGGCGCACAAGCTCTGCCAATGTTTAGAAAAGGAATCAGAAGGAGGAGGGCGAATGAAGGAAAAAATAAAAGTAAAAAATATTTACTTCATGGTAGAGATGTAGATGTCTTACTAGACTTATTTTATTTTTTTCTTTATTACATATACATTTAAACTTATACGGTAAAAATGATTTTCCAATGAACATTTCGTTAGAGATGTTCTTATGTCAAGAGGGTTTTAGCTTTTATTATGAGATACTCCATGTGAGTACCAACCAAATGAATGGTCGGTTCCATTCTCTCATGACATGAGGGAATATAATGAAGACGTGTGACGGTTTAGGACAAACATCATAAGGTTGCGTCTATAATAAATTATCAGCTCATTCTAGTTTGATTGTATTAAACATTTTTACTTTCATATTTAAGGCTGATTCTACAATAAACTTCTCGTTTTGGTTTGATTTTATTAAACATCTTTACTTGTATTTATTACTACAATAATCAATTTTTTTTTCCTGTTTTTATGGTCACTTTTTTAATAATCAACATAATTGGTCCGTATATTATTATAATGTTTGTATTTATTAAATATGGTATTAGCAGTTAATGAGGCCTTGATAAGGAGGCATTAGGATTTAGGAAGTTTGAGATCTCAAGTTCGAACTCTATCAAATGTATGAATTTGTCAGGGATTAAACAACTTTATGTTGGTATATTTGGTTATTTATTGATTGGTTGTACACAGTGTTCTAAAAAGCTCGCCTACTCGACGTCTAGCAGACATTTATGCTCAAAACTTGGATTTCACACATCGCAACGCTGTAAATTTTATCAAACATTGATCATACTTTTATCACACATTAGTGCATTTAAGTACGTCTACACTTAATATTCGACCTCAACACTTTTCAAAAGAAAATATATCATATTAGTATGTTTTGAATCAAATTGCACTTCTTAAATTTGTTACTCTGTGTGTGTGTTGGGGGCTGTTTTGGGTGGGGTGTTGGAGGGGGGGGGGCGTTACAATATTTTTTTATGAAGTTAAGAATATTTTGTTCCGTTCAATAAATATAATATAGAAATTATTCATTTGGTTTTGCAGAAAATTTCCCTTCAGTATTCCAATCATATAAAGACCTAACCATTAGATACATAAGATTCAATGTATTATTAATTGGGCCCCTATGCACACTTGTTTTCATTTGGTCCAAAAAATTTTATATTGACCCCAGTCAATTGTCCTTAAAAATTCTGGGATTGGTGCCTAGCCACTGGTATTTTACCACATCATCTGTTTGATACTGTAAGTCTGTAACGTCACCAAAAGTCTAGTGTTTGGACATTTTACGGATATTACTACAGTATATCTCAAATTTTGGTACCTTTTCAAGATTATATGGTATTATTCTTTTCTACCTAATTCCCAGTGGGAAATTTGTCCATTCCTGGAGGCAAATGGGTTGGATCAGGGTGAAGAAATACCTGAATGCCGTTTCAACATTTACTTGTTTACATCAGTAAACCAAGTATGAAATATGCTTTATGATATAATAACAAGAATAAAACACACTATCTTGATAAAATTCTGTTGGTTTTAGATTTTAGTTAATATGAGGGAAAAATGGGCTGGAATAGTGGAATTAATAAATAATGCTAAGTGAAGAGTTCGCCACAACCATAGTTGTTAAAGAAACCTGGCTCTGCAAAGTAGCTTTGCCTCCTCATATGGAAACATGGGCTAATAGATTAACAACTCACAATGTATATTTGTCGAGTTACACCATATAACGTGCCGTGCAAGTCCTCTGAAGAGCAACTGGTGCGTCCCATGAACTTGAATCTACTCGATGTTTGGAGGAAAGGAATACAGCTTAGGAAACTCAACAAGCAAGAACTCGAGGCATGTAACGTGTGTGTTTAGCCTGGAGGCCATTTCAGTTGTCTCCCTCCAAGTACATGCAGGTGAAGGTGGTAGACGGATTGACCTAGACAGCAAGAGGGAAGTGTTCAGCCGGTCAAGTATGTGGCATAAAGCTCTATTTTTCCAAGCAAAATTTCCAAATGCAAAACCTGATCTAAATAAAAAGCTAAGTCTATCCCCACCCACCCAGATGTCCATGGGGGAGAGAGAGAGAAAGAGAGAGAGAGAGAGAGAGAGAGAGACTTACAAGCAGATGGACCACTGTTGATCACAACACGAAAGCCATCAACGATGCCTTCTTTCTCTGCAACTATTTTAGCTGCATAAAGAAGGTGCCCCAATATCTCCACATGTCTTGATTCAGCCTAGGAGACATCAAAATCTGATTAAAGTACACACACCAACATCCTCGATATTATTGACATTTTTTTCCCCTTTCAAGTGATAGTACTGACAGGAAATATGAAACAGAACAAGTGTAAACGATATACGAGCTGTTCATTTTAGTTTGTTGCTGATTAACTAGTACTGGCTCAGCTAGAAACATAGAAGAACATTACCTTGCCAAGCTGTGTTAACCCATCTCGTAATTTAGGAATGAGAAGAACGTGGACAGGAGCCTGTGGGTTGACATCCCGAAAAGCCAGAACCTTATCATCCTCATATAGTATGGACGAAGGGATCTCCTTGGCAATTATCTTGTTAGATCGATAATAGGTGAAGCAATATAGAATCAGATAATATTCAAGCTAACACTTAAACAAGCAACTAGTGCCTGCCTTGGAGGCATCACTTACGCGTCTGGAAATGTTAAAAAATTTATGCCATCCCTTCGATTCTATTCCTAACAGGTTAAGTAAAAAGGTGTCTTGGAAAGCGGGTGTGCTGATACAATTCAATATGTAAATCCTCTAGACATCTGTTACCAACAGGGCAGGGCATTCACAAAAAAAAATGATAAATAAATAAATAAAATAAAAAGGGTGTCTTGGAAAATAAGAGAGAGATATATCAGACTTGATTAAAGGAACTGTCTTTAATAGACAGTAGGGTAAATATTTAGCAACATATTCAACACCAAATAAGTTTGTCCCTTCCTCTGAACTTTTTTCCTATATGAGTCAAAAATAAAGCAGATCGTATTTATGTTTATACTATTGAATAAATCAAAGCACTATATCAACAGAGGTTCAAGGATGCTTACATAGTGGGCGCCCCGCTATCAGCATCAACTGCAGCAACTCTGGCAGAAGCCTCTTCATCATTCGTGGAATTTATAGATGACATGACCCTGGCATATATTTCATGACGTTGATGTAGTTGGACAGATTTCATGTACAAGAAACCATGGAATGGAATAACATGATACTCACCTATTACTTGTGAAATATCTCATATTGAATTGTATAGTATATTTGTACAGGCTGATTGTATAGTGCACCACGTTTTTGTTTCTTTTCCAACTTTAGTTAGGATTGTTAGAGTTGTTGGTAACATGCTTAACACGTGCATCCTTTCATTTGTACATACTTTAGACGAGTATGTACTCTTCATTTTTTCTTGAGAAGAAATAACAGAGTAATAATCTCTCTAAATCTTGTGTTGCCTCTCAAATTATTCACGGTATCAGAGCATTCTCTGATATGAAATTCTGGAATCGATTGGAAAATCAATTCAATTAAAAGGAATATATATATATATATATTTTTTTTTTTTTTATAAATTCAAAACGGCAGAAGCTGCAAAAAATACTGCAGGAATTGTTAGAAATGGAGACCAGAATAATTCTGGAACGGATGGTGTGATCCAATGAGCTTGCAGGGTCCGATCACACAGGAATGCAGCTAGTAACATCACTTTTGACAGGTAACAACTTTCTCTCATGGAGTAGATCAGTGAAATTGGCTCTAGGATCTCTAAGATGAAACTAGGTTTTATTAATGGAAGCTGTAAGAAGCCCGATGGTAATTCGCCTCAATTAGAACAATGGATAAAACACTGTATAGTGCAATCTTCGATACTCAATTCAGTATCAAAGGATTTGGTTGATGTTTATTTACCCTGCATCAGTTAAGATCTTTGGAATGAATTAGAGGAACAATATCGAGAGTGCAACGGTCTATTGTTTTACTAACTACAGAGAGAAATTAGCACTTATTTCACAAGGCACACTATCAATTGAGAACCATTACACAAAGTTTAAGAAGCTGTGGAGTCAACTCATTTGTTCACATGCCTATTACAACTTGCACTTGTGGATCCTGCACTTTTGGAGTTTCAAATGAAGTTGCAGAATTAACATCAACAAGTAGGCTTATGCAATTTTGACGGAGCTCAAAGATTCTCATGACCATATTAGGAATCAAATATTAGTCATGGATCCACTTCCTAATATCAATAAGGCATTCTCAATGTTATTAAGGGTTGAAAAACAGAGCGAAGTGCACAACATATATCCAGAGACTGGAGAAAAGATCGGAAGAGCGTCGTGTAGGGCTAAGGCACAAAACTACAAAAAGGATGCCTACAATAAAAATGGAGCTGGTAGGGGCAATTGGTCAAACAGCAGAGGAGGTGGCAGAAAGTATAATAATACTGATAAAGAATTAAAACATCGACTATTATAATTCTGATGGTCACATAAGACGAGTGTTTTAAATTGATAGGATACCACGATTGGTCCAAGGCTCAAAATGAGAAAAGGGCAAGGCAGCAGGGGAATAAGGCAGTGGCAAACATGACAACTGAATCATGGTGGTTCAAACAGTAAAAACAAGGAGATGCTGATTCAGACAATTTCTTAATGAACAATTCTAGGGAGAATTGGAAAAGTGACATTCTCACATGGCACACATTCATTGGGTGATGATCACATGGCTACTTTTTCATCATCCAATAAAAGTGTGCCACATATACAATGTCACTTATTCATGTCTCATTTTCATGTCTCCATAGAATTTTTGTTTTTCAACAAGAGTTGATGAAAATGCTGAAAGGGGAATGGCTGCCAGATGGTAATAATCAAGTCAATTTTGCATACACTAAGGACTTTGCTGGTATGAGTTCTTACTCCCATGCACTTACTGTGCTTAATGATTTGAAGTGTGGAACATGGATAATACACAGGTGCTAGTAATCATATGTGTATTGATCCATCCATAATGGAAAATCTAATACATACAGATAAATTTACCCCTTTATACCTACCAGATGGAACAATTCAACCAGGAACTCGTATTGGTTGATGTGATTTATAGCCCAAGACATTGTTTAAAGGACATCCTTCAGATACCAAGTTTTAAATTAAGTTAACCATCAGTCAGAAAAATAGCACAAACTGCACAAATAAAAGTCAGTATTTTCCCTAACTATTGTTTGTTGCAGGAGCTTCAAATTGACAAAATCCTGGCAACTGGTAAGCTTGAAGGAAACCTGTACTTGTTGGACAATCTTACATCCAAAAAGGCAAAGATATTACTTGTAAAGCCTCTACGTCAGATCCTTTACATTACTGTGGTTCAAATTCCTGTTCTTTAATTCCTTGTATCACTTCACTTCAAATTCCTTTAAAGACATTTTCTGCAAACGGATGTTTCTGCAAATAAATGTCAACCTCTTTGATTAATTGGCACTATAGATTGGACCATGCCTCTTTTCAGCTATTGCAACACCTGAGTTTCTTTGAAAACTTATATGGTTCTGACCCAAAGAAATTGGAACAATGTGACATTTGTCACAGGTCCATACAGCATGGAATGTCATTTCCCATAAGCAAAATACATTCTACTAACATATTTGCACCGCTGCATATTGATCTATGGGGGGACTTGTAGACAGCTCAATCATAGGGACACCCTATATGATGACTCTAGTTGATGATTACAATAGATCTACCTGGACTTTCTTGCTGGTTCACAAAAGTCAGGTAGTGAAAACTCTTGATAATTTTCTCAGGAAGGTTGTTTCTCAGTTTGATAGAAGAGTAAAGTGCATTAGATCAGACAATGGGTCTGAATTACCTAGCCAAGTGTCAAGCATTATTTCAAACCAATGGCATTTTGCACCAGAAGACATGTGTACACACCACAGCAAAATGGTGTGGTTGAACGTAAACACAAGCACCTCCTTCAAACATGGTTTTAAAAAACGTAAACGGGAACTGAGGCGTTTTATCTCCATGAGGCGAGGCGTAAGCCTCAAGGTGGGTTCGAGGCATAAGCCTCATCATAAGCCAAAAAAGTGAAAAAGTTATTAAAATGCAATAAAAACTTATAACTAATTATAAGTAATGTTCAAACTTCATAATATAATATTTCAAAGTGAAAACACAAAGCTTATAAGAAAAAAACAAAAATACAAAGAAAACAATTTATTGTTTATATAAACTATTAAAGCAGCTGAGTGTTCTAGGAGAAGTTTTGCCTTTTTCCCACCCAAAGCATGCCCTTTTTGGTCTTTGCCTTTTTCTTATTTGTTTTTCTTATTACTTTTGACTATTTTTTCCAGGTCATTGTCTCTCTGTCTCCTCTCTCCCTCTTTACGGGTTGCTGTTCTCTCATGTCTGTCTTTTTTTTCTCTTTTTTTCTTTTTCCTTCAGTCTTCCCTAATTCTTTCTGGCAACATATTCCCCTGATTTTGTATTCTCTTCTTATATTTATTATTATCTGATTTATTATTTGATTTCTGAATTAGAGTTTGAGTTTGGGGTGAAACTCGGTCTTATATCTAATCCATCAAAACTCAAATGCATGGGTGAGGATTTTTCCAGCCAAAGATTTCTATTCAAAAGCCGCTTTAGTCGTTTTTTCCGCCACGATGACCTATGCTCTCCGAGTCTTATTCAATTTTGGTACGTATTCTTCTTTGATTTTCTAACATGTGCTTAGTGCATTGTCAGCATGATCGGAAAGCCCAGATTCGTGTTGATGCTAAATCGTTTCTTCTCTACTGCCCCCTAATCGATTACGCCTCTCCTTTAATCTCTCTAGCTCACTTTCTTCTCAAACCCCCCGAAAATCAAGAACCCACCCTTCTGCTAGCTATGCAATTTTAATATTAAGTTTTTCCTTTTCAAATGAGAGTCTAATTCAAGATATTGGCAATTTGTGAAATAGTTTTTAGTACTTTGGTTCGTAATGTATAACCTTTCTGAACAAGATGAAAGTGATGAAAGTAAAATCAGAGGTATATTAGATGATTGCACAAAACTATTGAGAAAACAAATTATTATTAAGTATACACAAATTCATTATAGCTATAAACTAATAGTTTACTAGAGGCTTTTGCATGCTGAAATTCATTACCGTTTATGTTTTGTGGGCTTCATGCAGTTTTAAATTAAAAGATTTTGAATATGTGGCATGAGTTTCTCAACATTATTCATTCAGTTGCAATTCTAGATATAGAAAAGCAGAGCAACTGAAAAACATTTCAATTAGCTTTCTCCGTGCTAATGAAAATCTTTTAAATGAATGGAAACGAGATCAGCTAAATGCAAGTTGCAGTAACAAGAAGCACTTTCAAGTTAAAAAAAGTAAAGAAAAAGGGTCAATTTTTGAGTCATTACTCCTTGTCCAATTTTTGGATTTAGGCTGGTGTTCTTCTCATGCTTTCAAAGGAAAAACAAAGCTTAGGTAAGTTTTTAGGGGAGCATAATTTAGCTAGCTTCCAGATTCAAAATTTTAGGATAAGGTTCTTAAGAGAGTACCTTCATGCATTTGATTTCAATCATAAAAACTTCAGGAGCCTTACAACCTCAACCTATCAGTTTCTATTGCCAAAGGCACACCATCATACAACAGACCAATAAGGCAAGCATTTATGTATTTATTTATTTATTATTATTTCTTGGGAAAGAATCTGTAATCTAAGGGTGTTCGATTCTCATTATAAGGGAGAAATTATAATGAGGTAGTATGTGGGGTGGAGATTAAAGGAATGTTTGAAATAGGTGGTTGTGATTGTGTGGCTGTCAACTCGTGGTAGGTGAAATTATAATAAGTGGTGTTTGATTCATGTACATTATGCATGATATATTTGTATTTTGAGTGAGGTCAAATTAAATGACAATGTTAAAAGACACTCCCACTACTAGGGAATTGATGAGCGTAAGTTAGGAAGTCTACCAGTATTCCAAGTAATATTGGTTAAGAGGTCATAGAAGGAGGGAAGAGCATGCTAGCTCTTTTTCTTTCTAAAATGCCATGCAGAACCTTTCTTTGGTAATATATGGATTTGCAGCTTAAGAATGATTGTTGCTGCATTTGGGGGGAAATGATTTTTTATTTAGTTGTTGAATTAAGCATTTTGCCATGCTATAATAACTCAAGAAACTGCAAATTTCAATACATGCTTGATTTTTATGGTTTCTGAAGTGAATAGAAGTGTCACATTGAAAATTTTATTGAAAATGCTGTTGAAGAAATTCTCAACTATAGTTTTTCATGCATATTGATTTATCCTAAGCATAGTGCAGCTACTTTACCCATACATCAAATTCCCTCCTCCTCCATTCAGTTTCACTTTCCCCCACCCATTCCTTTTCACGGTCACAATCAGGCGTTGGTGACTGTTCAATTAGGCCTTTTCTTCTCCGATTCTTCCGCGTTTTGTTTTCTCCTTCCGGTGACCTGGAAACAGGTTTGTGGCTGCCACAAACACCAATGGTAGATGTCATTACTCTTTAGGTACATGATTTCATTGTTTTTCTTTTACAAATATTTTGGGAATTGGGTTAGTTTTGGTATATGGTTTTGGTTTTGAGCTTGCAGCCAATGGCTTCCACAATAAACACATTAGCAGATGCCCTATACAAGGTATTTTGTCTTGCACCAGACCAAGCAAGCGGGGAATGCGAGAAGTTGTCTTAGTTGTTTCAAGATTATCATGCTTGCTAAAAATGAGTATATATTTGTAAACACTTTCTTTGTCATGTTCTTTTGGGACTTATTTTATTAAGAGGCAAGGAATTTACATAATCTAATGGCTTTTGGAAGATCATGTTTCAGAAATACGGGGACAGAGATGCTAGAATGAGCTAGATGGAGGTATCGAAAATTAAGAAGGCAACAGTTGTACCTCTCGGGACTCTGATTGGTCACGAGTTGAGGAATGAGAAGGTGACTAAGCCCACCATCAAGTAAAGCATGGGCAGGCTACTTTTGCTAAGAACGGTGGATTTATCTTTATCAATCTGATTGCCAAAGGGCTCCACCAAATCTGTTGATGTCATTTTCAGTTTTTGCCGTGAGTTTAAGTCTAATGGGTGTTGCTTGATTGAGTTTTGTGAGTTAGAATGAAATTAATAAAATGGAGAGTTATAGAGTTTGGTGCAAAATTTAGTATTATAGGTTCGAGAGGGTTGATGAGATATATAAGATTTGCACTCATTTTTGTACAAAACTAAAATCAATTATTGAAGTTGTCTTTGTCTTCAATTATTTGCTAATGTTATTTATTCCGCTCCAGTGGT
The DNA here is from genome assembly GCA_963692815.1 of Nyctanthes arbor-tristis. Classification (NCBI taxonomy): domain Eukaryota; kingdom Viridiplantae; phylum Streptophyta; class Magnoliopsida; order Lamiales; family Oleaceae; genus Nyctanthes; species Nyctanthes arbor-tristis. The sequence continues at coordinate 78,677 of CAVNYN010286691.1, forward strand.
TACTGATTATGTCTTCAATCAGTGGTTGCTTCCCGTGCATCGGTCGGGGTGATACATAGACAAGTTTTAGCTAGAGCGGCATGCTTATCTTTAAGAATGTCTTTGCATAGGATTTCTTTTTTAATATTGCAACCGTCAATGAGCTACTTCTAACATAAAAATAATTAAAATGTGTGTGATTTCTAAGCTCATGCCTCAACTATAGTAAATAAGTTTGAAGAACCAAGGACCATGCGCTTCAGAATGTCGAGGCAGTGTGGCGAGGTGTATGCCTCACTTAACTGAGGCGTAAGCCTTGAAAATTTTGCCTCACAATCAGTGCCTTGAGGAGTTACTCAACTGCCTCAGTCTGATGCGGGTTCCAATCGGGATTTTCAAAACTCTGCCTTCAGATAGTCAGGTCACTCATGTTCCAGTCTTCGCTTCCAAAAAAATTATGGCCATATTCAATACTTATGGCTACTGACAACATCAATCAGACCCCCAGTTCTGTTCTTGAGTGGAACACGCCTTATGAAAGGCTATATGGAAAACCAACAGATTACTCAACTTTAAACATTTGAATGTCTTTCCTATGTAACCAACACCAAACCACACAAAGAGCAAGTTTGAAACCAGAGCCTTTAAGTGTGTTTTTATTGGGCATAGCTTGGGACAGAAAGCCTATAAGGTGCATGATATGGAAACAAATCAGATAAATGTTTCAAGGGATGTTATATTTTTTGAAGATGAGTTCCCCTTTAAAGATCAAGCAGTGCAAAGTCAAAGTACACTGTACACCTGTGCCCTTAATATTTTATGAATCCTCAGAAGTTGATCATGAACCCTTCATACCATCTTCCAATTTTCCGTTATCTACTTCTCACACAGATCATGCTATTCATTCTCAACATAATTCCATACATTCTCTGCAAGACATTCTTGATGCTCAAGTTCCTGCAGATACCTCTGATTCATCCACTGAGATTCAGGTCAGAAGAAGTAATAGAGTAAGATCTAAGCGAACTTGGCTTCAAGACTTTGTTACCAACATGGCAGGTAATAAAAGCTCACTGGTTGCTGCTCCACAGATTAACCATCATCATCAATCTAGTCATTCCTCTAAGTATACACCCCCAACTTATCCCTACACAGTTTCCCCTAGATTAAGTGGGTGTTCGATTCTCATTACTGAATTGAATTATAATGAGGTGAAACAAGTGGTGTAGATTTAATGGGTATTTCAAATGTATGGTTGTAATTGAACAGTTGTCAAATCGGTGGTAGGTGGAACCGTAGAATTATAATTGGTTTCCAAAATGAGTTTCAAACACCCTATAAGTTCTTCACATAATTCTTTTCTAGAAAACTTGTCAGGAATCCAGGAACCACACTCTTAATTACAAGCAAGTAAGCATTCAGGTTGGGTTTGGAAAAGGAATTGATGCTATTGAGTATAACCAGACCTGGGAACTCACTAGTTTACCACCTGGGAAGAATGCTATTGGCTCATAGTGGGTTTATAAAGTGAAGCTGAACCCTGTTGGCTCTATAGAAAGGCTGAAAGCTAGTTGGTGGCGAAGAGTTATCATCAAAAGCAGCGAACTGATAAGTTGATAGTTCTGCCCACTTGCAAAGCCTGTGACAGTAAGAATTCTGTTGAGTTAGCCTCTGCAAAATCAAGGTCATTACATTAAGTAGAAATAAATAACGCTTTTTTGCATTGATTTTTAGAATAGGAAGCTTATATGCTTCCATCAGAAGGGTATAGTAAAGCTAAACCTGGGCAAGGGTGCAAACATAAACGGAGTTTATATGAAAACAAGCCTCTAGGCAATTGAACAATGAACTTTGTTTGAAAGTGAAGATTTTTGGCTTTCAATAGACTACTAATAACCATTGTTTATTCGTCAAGGCTACAGCATATGGTCCACTGCTTTTATTGGTACATGTCGATGATGTAATAATCACAGGCTCACGGGAATCAGACATTATTGAGGTTAAGAAATATTTGCATAACATGTTCACTAAGAAGGATCTTGGTTACCTTTAAAAAAAAAAGAAAAAAGAAAATATGTCAGCCAAAGAAAATATTTCTTAGGCTTGGAGATTACTAAAGGTGACATAAGTCAGCCAAAGAAAATATATTTTGGATATTCTTAAAGATGCAAGGCTTATAGAAGCTAAACCAGCTGCAGTACCTATTCCACATGGAACAAAATTTACACCAGAAGCAGGTCTCTTTGTTGTCAGATCCAGAAAAATATAGAAGGTTAACTGGAAGACTTCTATATCTCAACTTCAGCAGACCTGACATCACTTACGGGGTTCAGAAACTCAGTCAATATGTTAATTCTCCATGTCAGGGTCATTGGGATTTAGCTTTACACTTGCTGAGATATTTGAAAAGCTGTCCCTCAAAAGGTTCATTCTTTCCTGCCAAGAATGATTTTATTTTCGGAGCATACTCCAGCAGATTGGGCAGCTTGCTCCCTCACCAGAAAATCCCTCACAGGTTATTACATATTCTTGGGTGATGCATTGGTGTCTTGGAAGAGGACGAAATAGTCTACAGTATCTAGATCATCTGCCGAAGCAGAAATCCGTAGTCTTGCTGCCATTGTATGTGAATTACGGTGATTTTCTTATATCATTACTGATCTTCACCTTCCATTGCAATAGCCTGTAATTTCTTATATCATTACTGTATTATTGAATTGTATAGATATTTTTATAGGCTGATTGTATAGTGTGTAGTTTATTTCTTTTCCAATTTTAGCTAGGATTGTCAGTGTTGTTGGTCATGTGCCCAGCACATGTATGTATCCTTGCATTCTTTACATATTTTAGACCAGCCTGTACTCTTCATTTTTTCTTGAGATGAAATAACAGGGTACTAATTTCTCTCTCTAAATCTCAAGTTCCCTCTCAATTTATTAAGTACTTTATACCATTAATATAGGCTTGGAATGGTGCCACAATATAGTTATAGTTATAGACCATCGTTATTTTTGGCTTCCATGTCCGCAATCAAGAAACAGAAATGATTTGACTATTCTAGGAATGATTCTTCCGTACAAAGTAATTCCATGAATCAAATACTGCCTTTGTAGGCATTTAGATAATTTGACTTGTACTTGTCGGTGAATAACTTATTGAGAAGACATTCTTTGATACCTTTTTTCTATTGTGATTTTTATAGCTTTTCTCGAGTGTTTATATCACATAGCATATCATGATTCTTTTTACTTAAAAAAAAAAAAAAAAAAGGACATGCCAAAAATGAGCTATTGGTTCAGACAACAGAGCAACGATTTTGTAAAACCCAAAAGCATCCCACTATGGCTTCATTTCAAGCAAATATCTATACATGTAACTTTGTAAGGTGCTCGCAAGATACTTTATTCTTTTTCTTTTCCTTTAAAATTAAATTCTGAGTGCAGCCCAAAATAAGATTAGATTGAGTTAGAAAGAAACTGAACAACACACAGAAACATAAAGTGTTCAGCATAGGCTGCAAGCAACTATGGACACTGTTAACATTTGTACCTGCGGCAGTAAGGAGGGCGACGAGAGAAAGAAAAACCCGAGACATGAGGAGCGGAATTCGAGGCTTTGATTAAACCCAAAGCTCCTCCGATTAACGGGCCACTGCTGCAATCAAGGGACCATCTTTTCAGTTCAATTTACAGAAAATCTGAAGAAATTTGAAACAATTAACAACTGAAAAGATGGAGAACTAGAGATTGATAGAGTACCGGAGCAAAGACAGGGAATTCATGGCTCCCAGTAGTAGAATATAGAGTTACCGAATTGGGTTCAGGTTTTCTCTTATAATTCATTCATTCATTCATTCATTCATTAAAAGTCGTTTTTGACATCAAAAGTCGCTACATTCAATTGTTTAATTTGTTTTTCTACAACTATAGTCGCTAATTTAAAAGATGTGGCTCTACCTATATATCATTTGATTGACCCTCCAATCCCATGGCCAAGGGATCTGGAAGAAGGTGAAGAAAAAGAAATGGCAAATCTTTTGCTGAAATTCCCCAACAATTTGAGAAGCTTCTCTCCATCTGCTTCTGCTTCATCTAATGGTATTCACCTTCAACTTCTCTTCAGATTCATATTTGTACGAATGTTAATATCTCTGTTTTTTTCTAAATATATATATGCTTAAAATTCGTTGGTGAATTCCAGGAGCTCCTCCTAGTGGTGCTTCGCAATCTAGCGGACCGATGATTCTTGAACTTCCCCTCGATAAAATTCGGAGACCCCTAATGCGTACAAGGTCTAATGATCAGCAGAAAGTGAAGGAATTAATGGATAGTATTAGTGAAATTGGGCTTCAAGTACCAGTTAAGTTGATTATTCATATTCAGTTCACTTGTCTTACTGCTACTGCGTCTTCCTTCTTGTTTGTTCTCGACATAAGGAATTAAAGTTATTAAAAATAAAAATGATTTAGCACCGCCATAAGGCACCACATGCCCTATATCGGGCATCCAAATGGATACCATGGACATTTTTATTAGTGAAAATTCAAGCATCTCCACCGTGTCATGTGGGTGTATGCATGGAGGTGTATGGATAGTGTGTATCCATACAATCAGACGAGGTGGAAAATGCCTCTACTCGTAGAGGTGCGTAGTCCGGAAATAATAAAAGGGTAGTCAAAATTTGACGATCTCTAATCAAAATACTATTTTTTTCTTATAAACAATTTTTCAAATATTTTTCTAACAGAGAATAGCCATGGTTCAGGGCGGCTGTCTGCACCGACAGGTCCCTTAACATAATTCAATAGTTGTGTGACTTGGGAAATGAGTTGAACAACGAGTCTTTCTACAAAATTAATGATTGATTTTCTTAATGTACCAATACAGATATAAGATGTAAGAAACTATAGTGGCTTCACTAATGGTTTCAGTATTTCAGAAACCACCCAAGTGAAGCCACCAGTAGTTTCTTGCATCTTAATATAACGAATCATTGATTTCTTTAGAAATTTTGGTTGAACAACACTCCATGTTCCATCTTTGAAAGAATTTATATGGAATCTTAAACGATGTATTTGAGTTTCTCATGCCCATTTTATATACTTGGTGCAGATTGATGTGTTGGAGGTTGATGGTGAATACTATGGTATTTTGACTTTTGAGTCGCAACATTTGGATTAATCCCGTTAAACAATAACACATTATCATTTCTCACACTTTAAGAGTTCATTGTTGCGTTGCATCTCTTCAGGCTTTTCTGGTTGTCACCGTTATGAGGCTCACCAGAAGTTGGGGCTCCCAACAATCCGTTGCAAAGTTCGTCGCGGTACAAAAGAAACTCTGAGGTTATTCCCCCTTTGAACTTTTCCTTTTTTATGTGTCTTGTTGTGCTATAAATATTTAAACACTAGACATGTAATTTCATAACAACACGGACAATGATTTGACATATCACTACATCACTATAATCTCTTCAAATCACATTAGTGACTATGTTACATCATCTGTTTAGTATTGTTAGATGTTTGGTGCTTGAATATTTCCAGTATTCTGTAGTATATATTCATGTTGTTTATCTAGGTGATCATGCATGTATACATAAGAGGACGATCTAATATGCAGGCATCACCTTCGTTAAGCTTGGTGATTCTTTGGCATCAACGAGAGTAAGCAAATGCATTGCCATTGCTTGGTAGTCTTTGTTTCAAGTGAAAAGTAATAATTTAGTGATTCTATTATTATGTATTTGTCTATGACAAAATATTAAACAGCTTTAATGGTTTGTGTATTTATGAAATATTTTGCATGTGTATATATTATAACAATAATGTAACGAATCATGAAAGTTGGACAAATAAGTGAACAAAAACTATACACAAAAGAGAGTTGTTTGCGTGTGGTTTTTGTTGTCTTTTTTTTGGGAGGGGGTTGTAAAATAATTGTTATATTACCCTTTTGTCATAACTTTTATTCATGTATATTTGTCAAAAAAACAGGGAATTTTATATTTGTACCCCAAAATTGTTAATCACACGCAACTTTTAATAATTAGTAAATTAATCATGATCAAATTGACTTAAAATACCATCATCTAAATTATTTTTTTGACTCAAATAACCATCATTTAAATTATTTTTTGCCTTTCCTCTCACCTCCCCATTCTTTTTCTCACCACTCTCTGACCACACTCACTTTGACGCACCAGCGACGAACTTCCTGCATCAGTGGCCCCCATCTTGAATTAAATCTCTCTTGGTTGTTCGCTCTCATCGTCCCCCTCCCCTTAGTGTTTTGAAAAGCTCACATAAGTAATGTGTCACACTTGAAAGCATATGGAGATATGGGCCAAAGGCCCATCAAAGTGTATCTGGCCCATGCAGTTATTTAGTCCATATTAAAGTCTAATTAGTTAGGAATAATTTGAAAAATACAAATGTTTTTAACACAGTTTTTAAAATTAAAGTACATTACGCTTCTTTTTTGGAAAAATCAAGTGTTTTACGTGTTTTTACATTGTGATATCACAATGTTACAACATAACAATCATCACTCGCCAAAACACTGAGTAACATCAAAGTAACTCACCAAAACACCGAGTCACATTGAAAACAACTCGCTAAAACACCGAATCACCAAAAAAAACTCGCCAAAACACCAAGTTACAATAAAAACAACTCGCCAAAACACCGAAGTCACAACAATACAACAACTCGGCGGAACAATCAAGTCACAACAACACAACCACCGCGACCACCACCACCCCGAGTCATCAACAACACTGTTTCCCTGCAAGTCAGCACCGCGACCACGGCGCCACCCACCTCACTGACCACCACAGGATTTGATGAACTAGGTTTTGGGAGATCAAAATTGGAAGTCAGTCCAAAAAATTCATTAGACTTTCCACCAAATTAATGTTTGGGGCTGCAAGGCTACGTAGTGGAGAGGTTATTGGTGGTTGTGCGACCATGGAAGGGGAGGTAGGATGAGAGATTCGGTTTTGGGAGGTAGGCTCGGACTGGTGGCCACTGACCGTTTAAGGGCTACCGGCGGCGGCTGAGATGGCTAGGGGGTGGGGTTGCCTTGATATGGGGAGTCGACTGGTGGAAGGCCTTCGGCCGATTAAAGGCCAAATTGGCTGATTAACCCACCACCAGTAGATCGGGGGAGGGGATGGGAGGGGGTAGGGTACCTGATTTTTCAAAAAAGTGATATATGTATTTAATTTTTACAATGAGCCCCCCCCCCCCCAAACTACCTGCATTACCTAACTAGTCCAATTAGTTGGCCAATAATCTCTTGTTATTTAAGCCCAATATAAGTTAGTAGTTCATTTTAATTGGGCTTCTAATAATGTTAAGGCCTAAAGATCCAGAACAGATTTTTAGAGCACAAACTCAAATAATGTAGGAAAATTGGGGTGCAAAATGAAAAAGGTAAATAAGGGGCTAAACAACCCGCCCCAACCAATTGATATCATCCTACAAACCTATTTCATCCAACTATATAACGTCACGTGTCCAATTCATCTTTTCCCCCCTTAGTTTTTCCCCTACATATTATTTGAAAATATGTCCCCCCCCCCTCCCCCTTCGGCTTAGATTTTTCTCCTTAGCCTTTTTCCTTATATATTAATCTTGCTCTTATATAGGCTATTAAGTCTAGCTTTAAGAGATAATTAGAGATAATATCCTTCTTTTGGATAGACATCTCAATTATACCTTTAATTGAAAAACTAATTGTAAATCTCTCACTCTAATTTGTAAAAAAGGACCTTTAGTTTTTCTTTTTTTTCTTTGTTATTAATTATTAATTTATTTATAACAAAATATTTATATCAATTTTTATTTTTAATATTTGTTTATTTAATGAACCCAATATATATATATATAATCAAATTATAATCCCACCTGTACAACCCTAATTATGTGCCATTCATTCTTCTACATCTCAACCAAGCCACAGCCGCTGCCTCTCACTTCACTCCCTCCCGTTGTCACTGCCCGCTGGCATCTTCTCACAGCTCTGTACCGCCTAATGAATCTGTAGTCACAACTTTTGGTTACTCGTGTGTTTTTTGGGGGGTGGATGTACGTCTTACCCGTGAAACAAACCCTCATTCAAGTTGAATATTTTTTGGGGTTTCTAAATCTTTTTTGAATCTGATAAGATTATTATAATGCGTTAATTACTTATCATTGGCAAAATCCTTTTTATCCCTCCGGTCTAAAATGTTTCCAAAAAAAGTTTAAAAAATAGTGTCAATATTTTTTTTGTTATAAATAACGTTAACGTGATTTTTTTTTTAAAAGATCTTTGTTAACATAATTTTTTGTGATTTTTTTTTTTTTACTAAGTCAGCGGTGGTGGTTGGCAGGCAAATGTGAGCGATGACAGTGTGGACTTGGTGGCGTTGCGACTACCTATTATTATTAATATAATAGTAATAATAATAATTATTATTATTATTAGTATACTAATAATAATTAAATTTAACAAAAAATTGAATTCAATTAAAATTGGTTTAAGGCACTTTTACACTAGAAAAAGGCAATTTTACAATTAGTTTCAAATGAAAGGTATTTTTCAAACCTCTATTAACAAAAAGAGCTTTTATCTAAGGAACCCTAGCTTTAATTCTTATAGTTAGTCCAAGTTTTAGCGACTCGATTGACGAAGTCTAGTTATTTGTTTTAACGTTTTTAGACTTGTCTCCGAGTTTGGGGTGTGTAATAAAGAACGTTTCGAATATATTGATTAAATTAACAGGTGAAATTAAAGAGTTAAATCAATCATCATCCAAGTCATTCCAGCAGAGGTATAAATACCTTCCAGTCAAGGATAGATTCAAGATAAAACAACACTCATACATAAACCATATTAAGCTTCTCATTCCATACTTCAAAAGTTGATTGTACATCATAGTTACCTAAACATTCATGTCAGTAGTTTACATTATGTTTAAAAGTGACAATTAAAGCAAGAGCGTGGTCATTCAAAATACATATCCTTACTTAACTACTTATTTGGCCATCTGTATAGTCATAACCTGTAGGTGTAGCTTTAGTAAACTCTTTGGTATAAGCATGTCTTGTAATGGGCACCAAGATAGTAGTTTAAGCCAGATGATCATTGTAGTATCCATGTATCACTTTCCTCTACGAACATGCGCGTCAGGCCATCAGAAATAGTTTGCCATCCACTTGCGGTTGCCTGGAAAGTCTCACGCTTAGACATCTAAAAAAAATGTAGTAAAAGTAGAGTGAGTTTCATAAAGAAACCCCCTGAGTAGCTAAGATTGTACCAATATCAATAAACTAATGATTGAGACAAGAATTAGTACAGAGGATCATGAATCAGAGGCACTTGTGCGATCGCAACGTATTTTAGTCCGATGACACATGATCGCAACATGGTAAGAATCCAATAACACTTGATCAAGGTGCAAAGTTTACAAAGATCGATAATTCGATAGCACTTGATTAAGTCAGAACAAAGCATGACGGGCTCATTGCTAACCAAATCTAATATCACGCCTCATACAAAGAAGCGTAAATAATCATATAATGGTCATATTAAATATAATTTAGTGGCACTACAAGGACCTTGATTGGCCCCTATCAAGACCCCACCGGAACATAACATAACATTTGCCAATCATAGAATTCTTAGTATCATGAGAGTCCTCATGGTAACATTAACAAAACAGAACCACATGATGAGATTGGTAGTACAATAAATTTCAGGAATAAGCTCGATAATTTTAAGAACAAATGAGCCAAAAAGAGGAAAGTTAATTGACCAAAGTACAATCATTGTTACTCGCTTCAAAAACTTGATCAAATCATAAACAAAACTGTGGGTACTTTAGTTTACAAAATCAGCAGTAGGCAGATAATATATTTGCCCTTCGCAGAATGCCTTAATACACCAAATTAGCCATAACGAGGGTTTATTGCCTTACCTCTCTTTTCTTCAATATTATTGGTTCCAAATTCACTTCCTAAAATACCACTTCATAATTTACAGAAAGTGTAAAGATGTTTTGTGTACTTAATTGTAAAAGTGGTTTCTATGTAGAAAGAGACAAATAATAGTTTTTAATTTTTGCATGTAAGGGTGCATGTATGGTTGCTGCAGCTTTGGCAGCCCTAATATGTGCTATTTATACCCTTTCTTACAAGTGATGAGTCACAAGATTTGTTCTTAACTTGACTAGTGTTGGCTAGAAATGAGACAAGCGTCTCTCATGTAACACTCTTGACAAGTGTCTTATAAAGGCTTAAGAGAAGGACATATGATCTTAGATATTTTGGGTTTATAAGATTATTTAATTGTTTTGGGCTTTAAATGATTGGGCTTGGTAGTGACGAAACCCAACAATAAGGAAAATAACCAGGAGATAAGAATACTCAAAACACTGCTGGAGTCTGGAAAAACTTAAGAGAACACTTGAATAAGACGTGATATTTTTAATATTTAGGAAATAGGTAGCCTACAACTCCTGATTTTGGACTCTATTTATACTACTAACGCATTTAATGCATATGACTCTATAATTACTAATAGAATGAAAATGAAATTTATTCTAAGAATTAACTCTCTCTTAGTTGCATAATTAAATGGCTTGTAACTGCAGAATTAATTCGCATTAATTCCCTAATTAAGTGACTCGTAACTGTAGATTTAATTTGCATTGAGTTTAGCATTATGACCATCTTTGTCTTCACCATGATATTCATAAAGATTCTACAATTTGAAATGTTAGGTAGCCATAGTTGTAAGGTGCAATAATATGGAAATATGCTTAAATTGGGAGCAAAAGAATATTTCTTCCTAAACTAACAATCATGTCATCAAAAGATTTGTTTTAAACCCCTTTTCAGTGCAGTTTTTTTCTCCATAACCTTATCATAGATTCCATGTTGACGAAATCCGTTGATGAAATTTATTTCATTAAACAACTTCGTCTCTGAAATCTCACTAGGCAGTGTATTGTTAATGATGAAGGTATTTTGATCAACTCTTGCATCTAACAGTGTGCCAAATAAGTTCCTCATGATGTCATATGGAATGGAACTGCCATCACTAATTTGAAATTCCTTCAAGTTAGCATCCATTATTAGCAAGAATAACTCTTCCTCTATTTGACGATTATTCGCATCAACTGCTACACTCCATTGATATGGGACAACAACTGGTTGACTTAGAGCCTAGTTTTTTTCATTCACCAAGTAATCTGGCCTGCATAGGTTAATGTCCTTCATCATATTCTTTTCAACAAATACCTCTTCCTTTTGTTCCACAATTTCACAATTTAATACTTGCTCATTGTCACACCCCGTATGTGACATGTCTGGAACGACAGCACACGGGTGAGGTCAAGACGCACCAAGGGTGCGCGGGACAACATCAAGGAAGGCACGCAGGCAAGACCGAAGCAAAAACGCGCGCAACGAAAGCGCACAGTAGGGGACGTGTGCGTACGGCCGAGAGGAACGGCAGCTTAAAAACTGCCCCGGTAGTGCGAATGACCCATTTTACATCCTAGAATTTTAGCTAAGTATGGGGACCGAAATCTGGAGGTTTCCAGCCGTAAAAATCTGTGGTCTAAAAAGACGGCTGTGCAAGATAGCTGTGCAAGTGGCCGTGCAAGTGGCTGGAAAATACGGCTGTGCAAGTGGCCATGCACATGGGCAAATGACAGCTGTGCAAGTGGCCGTACAAGAGGCTGAGAGTGGCGGATGGCAAGTTGGCTAAAAAGGACAGCTGGCAAGTGGGCATGCCTAGCCGAAATCTAATCTAATCTCGGCCCTTGAATTGAATCAATCCCGGCCCTTGATTTTGTGTAGTTTTGCCTATAAATAGGTAGTGAGTTCATCTATAAATGAAGAAATAAGTGAGATACAAGAAAAACACAAAAGTGATACACTTGTGAGTTTGTGAGTTTCGTCCTTGTAAACATTCTAGTTGTGGCAATAAAGTTTCCAAGCATTCTTTAAGTTCTTGTGCACTTTCTTCACTTCCGTTATCTGCCGTATTTCCTAAATGTTTGCTGCCTTTTAAACTTTTAAAGGGACATGTGGGATGATAGTTGTAAGCTGACTTAGCGGAATTTCTGCACGGGGCAGAACACTAAGGCCGCACGGGTGTCGGTTGACGTTGGTGAAACAAAACCAGCCCGCGACATCATTCTCCCTCTCATTATTCTTCTCTCACTCACGACCCATCTCTTTAATTTCAGTAGAATTAAGGCATAGGTTGTTCTTCTCCTCTTTCTTCAAAATACTCTTCTTCTTATTTACTCCATCCTCTTCATCATTGTATGGTTTTCCATCTATTCTAACATTAGTTACGATAGAGCTTTTGTAGTAGAATATGTGATGAGATTAGATTTAAGACCTGAACTAGAGGGAGTAGAGTTGAGACAACTTGCATTACCTTGGCAGAAACTTGGATTGGATGCCTGCCCAGTCTTTCTACCGATATGAGATTCAACATGTAGAGCCAAGTTATCCGCCTTATCCATCATCCAAATGGTTTGTAACTCAAGCTTCTCTTTAATTCCAACATTTGTAACTCAAGCTTCTCTTTAATTCCAACATTTGTAACTCAAGCTTCTTTTTAATTCCGACATTCAATCCATATATGTACCTCGAGACTAAGTTTTCCGATTCACTAATATGGTTTTCAGCACATAAATAATAAAACTCCTTGGTATACTCTTCAACACTTCGACTAAGTTTCTTGCAACTTAGATGCCGACGATACATTGTTTGAAAATATGTGCTAGGAAGGAACTTACTCCTCAATAATCGCTTCATTTTCAGCCAAGTACGAATATGTTTTCGACCTTCTATTCGACAATAGTGTTGGACTTGCTACCACCAATGTATAGCACCACCACATAGTCTGCACTCAACATACTTTGACTCTTTTTCCTTCAGGAATATCCAAATCCTCAAAGAATTGCTCAATTATTAGCAAACAATCTAAGAAATCATCATCATCCAAGTACCCATCAAAATTTGGTATCTATATTTCTTTCATTTGGCATGCATTGGGTTTACTGATGACCAATAGACCACTTTGTTCTAGTCTAGTGCATAATTGGACTAACTGTTGTTGCAGATTCTGAAATTCCTCCCTAGAAACTCCTTCCATTCGATCTTTAGCTTGTCTAGCCATTAATTAGTCTTTGTAACTTGTATTTACAAGCTCTGATGCTACTTAAAGCAATCTGATTCTTAAGAAAAAGAACCATGAGATAAGAATACTCCAAAGACTGTTGGAGCCAAGATTTTTAAGGAAATTTTGGAAAAACTTAAGAGAATACTTGAATAAGACTTGATAATTTTAATATTCAGAAAATTCGTTGCCTACAACTTTTGATTTTGGACTCTGTTTATACTACTAATGCATTGAATGCATATGACTCTATAATTACTAATTTAACGAATGAAAATGAAACTTATTCTAAGAATTAACTCACTCTTAATTACATAATTAAATGACTCGTAACTGTAGATTTAATTTGCATCAAATACGAAATTAATGTATAACTCAGGCAGTGGGAATTATATATACCTTGCTCTAAACGTAACATTTCAATATTTAAACCATCAATTGCGGTAAACTATCAATTGCGGCATCAACATTTATGATAATCGTGGCCACTACTAGGGAGATGAGCATCACGCCATTGTTGGAGGAACCTTATAGCAATTATGAGAACCTTTGTAACTGTGAAAGATCGATGTTATCACCCAACTTCATTAAGGTTTAACCATATATAAAATCCAGCGTAGCATGCTTATGAGGTCCTTTTTATCTCTATTCAAATTTAAGCCTATATGAAGTCAATCAAGAAAGAAAGAGCCACCAAAGGAGGCAGAGAAATCCCCGTTTCTATCCGAACTTGTTTCGCAAACGTACAATGAAAACTATGCAAAACCGTTTCTTGATCATTGAGACAAACTAGACAATAAGCATCAATCTCAACTCGCCTTGATTGAAGCTAATCCGTCGTAGAGAGTACACTGCTAACTGCTCGCCATATGGTATTTTTAACCTTTCCCGGAACTTTCAAAGCCCAAACACGAATCCAAATGGGGTGAGACGGCTGCTGGTAAGTTTCCAGTTGAGAATTTGTCATTAATCTCCAATATCCGCTCTTTATTGTGTAAATACCTTTCCTATCATGCATCCAAAGGATTTGGTCGTCCAACCCACGCCTACTTAAGGGTATATTAAGGATCTGCCTTCAGTCTTCATCATTGAATAAATCAGATTATACATCAACATCCCAGCTAGTTTTGTTGGAGTCATGAGCTGGTTTACCGTGATATCCTTGGCCCCACGAATAGGGGGGGCGATGTAATATGACTATGAGATGAATCGGGGATCCAAGCATCATTCCAAACTTTTATAGAATGTCTGTTTCCCACACGAAAACAACAACCCTCTCTGAAAAGATCTTGAGCCGATAAAACACTCCTCCAAATATAGCTTGGATTGTAACCCATTTTGTGCTTTAAGAAAAGTTGTCGAAAGGAAATAGTGAGCTTTAAGCAGCCGAGCCAACAAAGAGTAAGGTTGTGAAAGTAGTTTCAATCCAATCTTTCCCAACAATGCAATGTTTGGTTCACGAAGTGAACGAAAACCCAAACCATCCCTCGACTTTTGTACACATAAATTTATCGCAAGCCAACCAGCTAATTCCTGTACTGCCATTCTGACTCGAGTAGCACTAAAATTTATTCATAGCTCTTTCAATTTCCTTACACAAGGAAGAGGGGATGAGGAAAACACTCATAACAAAATTGGGAATGGATTAGGCAACAGATTTCATAAGAATATCCTTACTTGCCCGTGATAAAAATTTCTCCTTCCACCCATTCCGATCTTGCCACACTCTATCCCTTATGAAGTTGAAAATTTCACGCTTTTTCCTACCAACAATGGCGGGTAATCCAAGGTATTTGTCATGACCTTGAAAGACTTGAATTCCCACGGCTGCCCTGATTTGGTGATGTTGTCGTCCTCGACATTTCAGCTGAAGAAAACGGTAGACTTTTGAAACTTGATGGATTGTCCTGACTCAACTTCATATTGTTCCAATAACTCCTTTACAACTTTGCATTCACGTAGATTAGCCCTAAGAAAAAGAAGGCTATCATCGCGAAGAAAAGATAGGTGAGAAACAGGGGCATTTCGAGCAATACGACATTCATGGATTTCTCTTGAGACTTCCTTGGTCTTGATGAACTTTGACAAACTTTTAGCACAAATAATGAATAAATAAGGGGATAAAACGCAGCCTTGTCTTAGCCCCCACTCGGGAAAAATCGGACCAATCTCGTTCCCTCTATGTAGCACATTATACCTCACTGTAGAGACACAAAGACCAATCAAATCCACCCACCTTTGAGGGAAACCCATTCGATTCATGACATTACGCAAGAAACACATTTCAATGTGGTCATACGACTTACTAATATCCATTTTGAGAGCAGCCCAGCCATGCTTTCCCCTCCTCTTTTTCTTCATGTAATGGAGAGCTTTGAATGCCATAACAATATTGTCAATAATAGCTCTTCCTGGAACAAATGCACTTTGTGTCTCACTAATAATATCCGGTAGTATACATTTGAGGTGGTTTTCAAGTGTTCTAGCAACAATCTTATATAAAATGTTTCAAAGAGAAATAGGCCTCAAATCTTGCATAGTCTCCGGTGATGGTTTATTTAGAATAAGGACAATGGATGTATCATTAAGTCCTTGAGGAAATTTCACATTGTGGTAACATCTCCTCCAACTATGTCCCAAAAAGATTGGAAAAATAAAGGTTCATCCCATCTGGGCCCAGTGCTTTATCTGGGTGCATATTGAATACAGCTTTACGAATTTCCTCAGGTGAAAAGGCTGCCATTAACAAAAAAATATGAGAAGAGAGGCACAACTCCGTGCAATCAGCCACTGGACCCGAAGCTGTAATAGGAGTGGATGACTTGAATAAATTCTCAAAGTAGTCCCTCATAATGCCTTCAATAAAAAACTAATCTGAAATCCATTCACCTGGCAGGTCCTTCAACCTTTAGATAGAGTTGGATTTTCGATGGGAAAAAACTGCCTTGTGAAGATATCTGGTATTAGAATCCCCAGCCTTTAACCAAAATTATTTGGATCTCTACTTCCAATAAACTTCTTGCTAGTTTAAAGCTTTATAATAATTAGATTGAGCCTTATTAAACTCCCGCAACCCGGTTTCATCTCTTCTGCCATGAAGTCATTTCATTAGGGACTTGGAACGTTTAATATTTATGCTAATCTGTCTACTACCATTGCCACCTCCACCGTTTAAGATCTAAGCCAGAATGTTTCAAACGATCTAGCAAAGAACTTCCCTGACTTCTATCCCAACAAGACATCACAATATTTTTGCAGTCCGATTCTTGGAGCCAATGATTTTCGAACCTAAATATGTTCCCTGTCCTATGATGAAGAATGATTTCTGACTTCAACATAATGGTGAATGATCTAAAGAGAAATATTCCAAGATTAGTCAAACGAGCATTTGGAAAAATAGACAACCAGTCCAAATTAACGAGAGCCCGATCAAGTCTTTCTTCAACCCATCATGTCAATCCCCGGTTCTTAAACCATGTGAAAAGATAACCTTCTATCCCTATGTCATGAAGTTAACAGTTTAACAACCAAGGAGGACGTTCATGCTGCCCATATTTCTCATGTTGGAACAAAAGGTCGTTGAAGTCACCTATAATCTACGGCAAATTAGAGGTGGAAGAAAGCAACCTTAAATGATCCCAGCTCTCATGCCTTGTGTTTTGATGGGGATTGCTATAGTACCCTGTTAGACGCCAAAGGGGGTGGCCGGGTAAAGTGACTTCTACATTAATGTGAAACTGAGACATATTGCCTGAAGAGGTCGTGTTTCGATGTTTCAATAAAAGAGCAAGGCCACTACGGTGGCCCACACAATCAACAATAAGACACACATCATAATTCAACTTATTTTTTATTAATAAGATTTTTTGCTTACATGCCAAAGTTTCAAAATGGAAAATAAAAGCGGGCTTATTTTTGGTGACTAAGCCCAATAGGACTTCAATTTCTCTCGGGAGATCGGAAGTACCCAGCCCACGGTAATAAGATACTTATTTCGTCAGATAGGCTTTTCTACATTGAATCGGGATTTAATGGGCCAAATGAGTTCAAATCCACATTAACCTCCATCCCGCGTCTCTTAGGGTCCGAAACAATTTGGCCTTCATTAGCAGAGTCTTCTTCCTCCAGTATGTCACAGTCAATTCCCTCCTTGAAAAGGTGGTGGATTAGATTTGGTCAATCTTCTTGCCTTTTTTATTGCAGGCACAGGACACACCTTGATGCATGGCAAGTTGTGTTCTAGTCCCCGAATATCTGCCCTTACCAAAATTATTGCCAGATCCTCCTGGCAAATCACGGTGCCACTATTCACAGGCCATTCTAGTGCTACGTTGCGGAGGAGCTTGAAGCTCGAGACTATCCAGTCGTTCCATCTCCCCATCTTTAGCAGGATAAAGAATCTCGCGGTTACTATTGAAATGCCAATCTTCCCACAAATAAAGCAGAAAGTAGGAAGACGCAGATATTTGAAAGAAACCCAAACCTATTCTCCTCCTAGTTTACGCAACTTCATCCTCCATTTCAAAGGAAAACGAACATCCATTAGCACACGGATACAGAGAAAAGTCTTCCAACGTCCAGAGAAATTTTTTGGATTAGAGTCAAGATGGGTTCCAATGTAGTTCCCTATCACTGTCAGAACACGACCAGAGTAGAAGCAGCCTAGTACTTCATTAACCTGAACCCAGAAGCTGGTCTCTAAAAGATCAACACCTGTCGAATTCTCTTCTTCAGCCAGATGTTTCAATAAGAGCAGATATTGATCAGAAGCCCAAGGCCCATTTTCGAGAGCTCGCTTCATATCCAAAGGATGGAAGAATTGGAAAATGTAGGTCGCAGAACCCACCAAACAATTTTCTCCCCCCCCCCCCTCTCCCCGCTCTCTCCCACCCCAAGATCCCCCTGTATACTTTTCAGAAAAAAAAAAAAAAATCAATGTTAGAATTATTGATTATACTATCTTTATCCCACAATGATGGTCTAATTTTTCTTTTTCATCCGTACCAACACATAGTCTACTTTCCTATTAAAAAAGTAGTTGAAATATTAATTTCTTTTGATGCCATTATTTAATATGCATTAATCAATAAAATATTATTATTTAAAGCGAAATGTTTAACAAATGAAATGGCATGTTAGGGAAATAATATTAAATTTTATGTTTTCAACACTGTTAATTGTACTTCTCTTAGTAATATTTGTAAAAATTGGAATTAGACTATCTTTATGGAACGAGACAGTAATAAAATTGTTGCGATGGTCAAATATAATACGAGTGATGATAAACATCTCTATTAGTTCACCACTTGACATATATAATGAATCCATTTTATTTATGGACTAAAATTGAAGGGCAAAAGTGTCAATTAATGCATTCATGTTAGATGAGATTTAAATTTTTGAAAGGCAAAACTAACAACGAGTGGATTGACATGAAGTTTATCATTACTCAATAAATACATTGGCGAAATTTTTGTACTTTTATTTTGAATTAATCTATTGGAATATATATGTTAACCAAAGTTATAACAAAAGGGGTTTAAATTACCTTATTATCCTTGAAATCACTTTAGCCCCCCTTGAATTATGCATGGGTAATAAGGCAATTTGAACACTCTTTCGTCATAATTTTTGTTCACATATCTAAATAGCATAATTCTTTTATTTATGGTCATTTAGATTCATTTCGTAATAAAAAATGCTAATGAAAATTTATTTATATGTTATATCGGACTTGTATTTAATTTTGCATTTCTATGTTTACCCCTAGTTAATTAAACAGTTTAAATACTTATATACCAAACTTCAAGGTGAAAATGAGTTAATCATCTTTTTTTTGGTATAATATTCAAAGTGTTCACGTAGTTCTAATAGACACAATTTGGATAATTATATTCATTTTAATATTAATCCTACTTTAGTCATTGGTATTAATTCCAAATTATTAGTTATTATTAGTACGAAAATCTTATATTGGCATTCCTAATTTTTGTTTAAGTGTCAAATATTGTTTTTAGATATTACGACGTATTTCACGTATGATATTTTGTAAGCATGCAAATCTTGGTGTCTTGGGCCGAAAGACACAAGTTGGGGCGTGTGTACATAGTCTTAAGGTATAAGAATTTTATTCCATACAATTTATTAGTTTCCTAGTTTGAGTTGAATTGATATTACCTTATTTAACTATGTCTTTTATTTATGCATGGTGAGTTCAATTAGAATTAGGTAAGTTTGAGTTTATGGTATACTACATTTCTAACTTTCCTTATTCACGTGTAATTAGATTTGGATTCTTTAATTCTTGTCTTGTACAAGAATTCAAAGATGAATCCTATTTAAACTTTTTGTAGGTCGAATGAAAAGATTAACGAGTTGAGCAATATTTATCTTTGCAATATTTCAAGAAGCTCGACTGCGAGAAGAAACAAACACTACCGTAACTCGCGAGACTTGTTCTTGCACGAACCTTCACGGTTTTTCATATTGTGTTTGTTTGGCAACCCTTCATAGTGAGCGGTAAGCGATTTCATATGTGCGAGGGACATATCCACAAGAGATTCAACTAGTTTAGGAAGTCAAGTCATCCCAAGATGAGTTCGGGAGATCTCTAAGAGCTTGATAGACATTCCGAGAGGTGCGCGGGAGAAAGAAGGAGCAACGGGAGTTGTCTCATGTCAAAAGGCGTAAAGAGTGAGACTTTTATAAGTTTTCCTTTTGATTGTTTAGTGTCTATTGTGATAGCACTTTTTATTCTTTTTTTGTACTAAACTCACCTCGTAATTAGTGGATTTATTTGTTCTTTGGTAAGGGTGCCGGCAGTTTTTCCCAGTTGGGTTTCTGCGTCATCATTCTGGTGTTTTTATTTTCCGTATTCATACCCAAGCTAGACACATCTAGATCGCGTTACACTTTACACCAGAAAAAGTACCTAAGCAGGATACATCTTGATTAGAGTCTAGATAACCACGAATTTACAGTTATGTATAAAGGTTAAAATGGAAAAATACACATAAAATTAAATATTTCAACCACATTATGTATATATTGATTCTTAATTTGTGTGAAAATACCTACTGTTCTATCTTTTGTCAGACGGTATGAGTATTTAATAATGTGTGGTTAAAAATGACTGTTTAACAAAAGTAATGCTCCTTCCGTATATGCATGTATTCATTTTTCGAAAGATAGATCACTTTCCTTTTAGATTGTAGTTGAAATCTTAGTTTTCATATATGCACTCATTTATTGTGGTGGGCAATGGGCTGGTTTTGGGGCAAAACCAGTCCAATGGATTTTCTATTTGGTTTTTTTCTTCACCAATCCAACCCAAACCAAACCACTTGGCACATGAATCCAACCCAACCCAAACCATTTTGGGTCGTTTTTGGTTGGTTTGGGTTGGGTTTTCTCCTCTATATATATATATATATATATATTTCTCCTTTTTCTATTTAATTTATAGTTTCTCCCTTTTCATTTTTCTTTCTAGCACCATACCGAGTTCCATTGAATGTCGCTTACTTCAACATTTTTGAATAAATCACATTCATGGTTCTTCCCTAAACTCCCGATGCTTATTGAAGTTTAAAAGAAACATTAATCAAAATCTCTTTATTACCATACGATAATGGTTCAAACAAATTAGTAAGGAATATTGGCAAACTAATATCCAATTAAGATCACGAATTTCACCATCTCATCATTATCTACAAATCTGAAACAAAAGTAACAGGTATCTAGTCTAGTAGTAAGTGTGCTACATTAATATAATCGGATTATTATAATTAAACTCAACTAATATTTGGTTGCCAAACACACACGTATAATCTGTTGAAATAAATTCGAAAAACATTTCCTCTACAATGAAAAACAAAAGAGTGTATAACCAAAAAAAAAAAAAGGTAAAAGGTTTTCAGAAGCAATTAACATATGAAACGGAACGAAAGAAAGCTGGGAACAGAATCGCATTAATCAAATAAATTAACATAGTTGAACAATCAACAACAGTTGTCGACCAGCAGAGTTCCAAAACTGAACAATCAATCGCAGCGTTTGATCAACAATCGAAAATCCGAAATAGAAATCGAACCCGAGAGTGAAGATAAAGATGCCAATTGAGGGAAAAAATTGCTGAAGATGCAAATTGGAGATCGACAATGCACAAGGGTCAGTGAAATTTTAGGGATTCTACTGGGATCGTGTGTTTAAAGTCTGAAGAATTCTATTTGGGTTTAGGTAGATGGGTTAAATTGGTTTTATTTTGGTTTTAACAAAACCAGCCTAGCCCAAATCAATAAAAAATAGATGAGGTCTTTTCGCAAATACTTGACAAATTTTAGTTTATTCCAAAAATACTTAGTACATGTTTTAAATTTCAAAAATACTGCGTAACATACTTGTAACAGATAACAAGTATGTTACTTTTTATTTTCTACAATATTTTTATTCTTTCTTCTATTTAATAAATATTTTTTTTAATACCCCCACCTATCTCCCCAACATCCTTACCCAACCCCACCGACCCACAACGCAACGCGACAACCCACCGGTCATCAACCAATTGGCAAGATTCTGGCTGACGTCCGGCTCGTCGGGCTGACCACCAGATGGAATTTTTTTTACACTTTTTTTTTCTTTCCTTGTTTCCCTTTTTTTCTTTGTTTTCTCTCTATTTTTAATCATTTTTTATTTTTAAATTCATATAGTATCAATTGTTTGACATCTTAATTCACATAATAAACGATGTTATACTATTTTTACATAGGGTGTTATACAAATAATATAACTTACTAAACAAATAACACAGGTTGTTTTACAAATAACATAAGTTGATACACAAAAAATATAGTTTGTTATACAAATAACACAAATTGTTTTACAACTTATATAGTTACACATATAACATATCTTGTTACACAAATAACAAGACTTGTCACACAAGTAACGTAGCTTGTTAGATAAATAGTATAGCTTGTTTCATACATAATATAACTTATTATACAACTGACATAGTGTGTTGCACATGTAATATGATGTGTTGGACAATTAACATAGATTGTTATGAAGCAATAAATCATTAAAATAAGTCTGAACGATATTTAAATAAATATAGACAAGCCTATGGTAAACAACATAAAAAATAAATTATAAAAATAGAGGGAAAAAGAAAAAGAAAATCATAAAATTGAAGGTGTAAACGACCTCGGATTGCCAAAAACTGATGGTGCTCATCAACTTAATATTTATGAGCCGCGATCACCTCATCGATCTGCTTTTGAGAATGTATTTTATACTAAATTCTGTACCAAATGCCAACAACAACAAAATTTCAACCCGATCTTAGATCCAATTCTCTCTCGATCTATTATGACATGTGTTATACATTAGTTGTTACATTAATAATATAGAATTTTTAATAACATAGACTATTAGATAAAAAAACATGTATTGTAACACAAATAACATAGCTTGTTATAAAAAATAACATAACTTATCATATATTGTTTATCATATATGAAAATATTGTTTATCATATAGCAAATTTTATCAAAAAATTGTTACAAGAAAAAGAGAAAATGAAAAATAAACAAAAAACTATAAACAAAAATGGAGGAAAAAAAAGAAGATGATTCCGACAACATCGCTGGAAAAAAGAAAAAGAAAAAAATTTAAAAAGAATGAAGTAAAAAGGAAAAAGAGCAAAAAAAAGGGAAAAAAGTACCCAGAATCCGGCCACCGGATTCCTACCTTTAGCAGCGGGTCACCAGCAGCTGGCCGGATTCTGGTTGGCAGGCGTGGGGCAGCGTGTAACATCCCGGAAAATTTTAAGCATGTAATCGTTATATTGATGATGATTAAATGCTTATTGGATTATTATCAACAAAAAGGTCATAAGATTATTGAATTGAATTGTATCAAATGTAAAGTTACAAGATAATTACTCAAACGAATGCCTAAAATTTGGAATGGGGCTATTGATAACATGACTGTTATTTTTGACAATGATTGAATTAGAATATGATTGTTGACAACGCGATCGTTCTTTTTTACGATGATTTGACAATTGTTGGAATGGCACTAATTGAAAGATTACAAGATTAGTACTCAATTGAACGTCTAAAATTAGAATATAACAATGTGAATATATTGAATTGCATCAATTGTAAGAATACAAGATGATCATACTAAAAATTTAAATATGTCAATGTGATCGTATTGTATTAATTGAAAGGTTACAAGGTTTTTCCTTCAAATGAATGCCAAGAATTTGGATATGGTTATTGATAATGTGAATGTTATTGTAACGATGATCGAGTACCACTTGAGATACTACAAAATGTAAAGATTGACAATGATTAAATAGTCACTTGAGTTGGCATCAATAAGTGTTACTCGAGAAAGGCCTAAAGACAAGAATGTGGCTATTGAATTGTATAACTCAAAGTGTAGCTATTTAATTGAAAAGCCACATTAAATTGAAGGACTTAAGTTACATAAGATCAAAGTACGATGACTTAATTATAAGGCGACACAAGTATAAGGACTTCTTGAGTAATTTGCCACCTTACCCACCAAGTTTGCGGCGCCAGATCGCGCCACGTGTCACCTTCTCATTGGCAGAATCCAAAGGTTTATTAAAAATAATTAAATATAGATATTTTCTAACAATTATAAATAGGGCGAAGGTGGGAGAATTCTCCAAACAAGCCAACCTCTCCCATCCAATCCCTTTCTCCCTCTCTCCCTTTCCACATTCACACATCCATATTAAGACTAATTGTCTTGCTTCTTTGGCGAACCTCAAGCGTTTCATGAATGAAAACTCATCCAAATGAAGGGAGAGAAGGAAAACAACCCTTAAAATCTATCAAACACTTGGTTTAGCATTTGGAAATGACCTTCTGTCATATATATATATGTAAGAAATACAACTTAAAACATCACTTTGATCAAGGAAAATGAAGGTTTTGAGGATGTTGATCAATAACTCAAAGAATCTTTGGCAGAATCGAGTTAAAGAGGTGAGTAAATAATACTTTGATTCCTTTTCTACATTCATGAAGCTTTGATAAGCTAAGCATATATTTTGATTGATGATTTCCATGAGATGAACATAGACTTTGATGCATTAAAAAGAAAGATTGATTATTGCATTTGAATCACTAGTTGCTCTACCCGTCTTGTCTTTGCTTTCTTTCTGTACTAGGAGCCATCTAATGATACTGAGATGGGCGACGACTGATATGGTATTTGCTTTGTAATTGTATTGCTATTGGAAATTCTGGTAGGGGTCAACCGGGATTTGATTGTGGATCGATTTAGTTGTACATGGACATGATTGAATTGATATGAATCTTGCGCGTACCACGGGTAGCAGTTTAACTAGTGATAGGTCCTTCTTGTGCATTGAAAAGTTTTGTGCATTCAATGGTTTCTTAAAAATAAATGAAAGGTAAATCAAAGGGTTTTGTTACTTACTGAGTACTTCGTACTTACTCCCTCTTTCTACCATTTTGTAGATAATTGAAGATATGATGTTAGAAAAATAAAGCAAGCCATGAGTTGGAGTCTGCTCGAGAATGAGAGTAGAGTTTGCTTGTGGTGGAAACATGTCTTTGAAACTAATACAATAATGCATTTTATAGTTAACCAATTTATGAGTTTTATACTTTTTGTAATAATAAGTATGCCCACCTTTCTATAAATGTGTTTCTATCAATTGGAAACTTACCTTTCAGTATGATAGCTTCCCAAAAATTTGTCTTGACTAGATTAATTTTGTTTGCTTTGGTAATCAACGAAATATATCTATTAATATAACTTGTTGTGTTCTTTGCATCTTATTGATAAACTAAGTTTTAATGATTCTTTAAAATATAACAACTTGTTAGCTTAAGTAATTAGCCTTTTCAAGACAAAAACAATTTTTTTTGCACTTCCCATCCCCATTATTTGTATTGAAACTTCCGCTATGGAATTTGTTAATTGATAGAAGATATTCGAAAATATTATAAAATTAGCGGGGGCGTGACACAGCATGGGGTGGGAGCGGTTTGGGGTGGTTCGGATGGGAGAAGGGGAGTAAAAATAATATAAAATAAAATAATAAAATAACAAATTGACATATAAAAATAATTTTTGGGAAAAAAACAATACAGTAAAAATGGAAAAAAATTCACTATGTACAGTAATTCGTGTAATTCCCCCAAAATAGAAACCGTGTTATTAAAACCAACTCAATCCGTTCTTTTTAAGAAACCAACCCAACCCAACCTATAGCGGGTTGGTTTGTGGGTTGAATTGGTTTTTGAGAAATTTGCCCACCCCTACTCATTTAATGTACATTTTTATTAACGAAATGATATTATTGAAGTGAGATTATTAGCAAAACAAAATGTGTATTAAGAAAATACTTATAAACTTCACTTTTTTAATGACATTAATTAATCATTAGCGTAATTTACACCTGATGTCCGCAAC
Organism: Nyctanthes arbor-tristis; assembly: GCA_963692815.1. Classification (NCBI taxonomy): domain Eukaryota; kingdom Viridiplantae; phylum Streptophyta; class Magnoliopsida; order Lamiales; family Oleaceae; genus Nyctanthes; species Nyctanthes arbor-tristis. The sequence continues at coordinate 104,326 of CAVNYN010286691.1, forward strand.
CTTTTCAACATTTAATAGATTACGTCCTCAACCTTCAATTTTGGTATTGTGGTCATCAACTTTTGAGGAAATCTCTCATCAAGTCCAAATTGACAATTTCCATTCATTTAAACCATTAAATTTTTATAAAAGGACAATTTTACCCTCATAAAATGTTGGAGTTAGGTGAAATTACTTTTATATCATTATTATCCCTTTAGATAAACAAAAAAAAAAATTTAAAAATATATGAAAATAGTCTAAAAATTAAAAATGCAAACACCCTACCCTCAACCCTTGTGAAAGGTTGGTCATTTGAAACCCCAATGGTGTCGACAAATGCAAGGTCTATGTGGCTCCTTGTCTACAACGACATAAACAAATTCACCGACGAAGAAAAATTAATAGTCGTTGATAATTCCTTCATCTCAATCGGTCCATTCTGGCCAATTGATGATGGTGTGGACTGTGGATATGAATGACAATTTTATACTCCAAACCCGATACCCATGGGTACCCGATCTATTAAGTATTGGGACGGATATGAGGTGAAATTCTCCGCCTTGAACTGTTATCTAGTCGGGGACGGGATTTGGCCGCACCGACTCTCCCTAACCCAATACCCGATAGTATTTTTTTAATTATTAAAAAAATTTGGTATAGGGGAAGAGCCCGTGAGGATTCAAACCTTTACACCATAAGTTAAATCATTGTTCCTTGACCACTTTGCCCAATATTCTTTATGTTAAATTTTTAATTGATTTTAATACATAACTCAAATTTTGAGTTTCTTTAAAATAACTTTAAATTTGATGTGTCATGATGGTTGAATGTTTGATGGCTTGAATTTTGACGTGTGGTTAAATGATATTCATAATTTGGGCTTAATGTATGATATTTTGGATGGTTTTTTCATGTATTTTTCAATCTATTTTTTTTAATTTTTTAGTATTTTCTTAACGGGGAGAGTAACGGGTTTTTTTCTCATACCTGCCCCGAATCTTCCAACCAGCTCCATTGTCATTCCTAACCATGGAGGTAGTCTCTAAATCGGCGTTTAATAATAGATTCTCATGTTGAGACTATTTTTCTCCTTCACTCCTGAACATTTGGGGGTTGTAGGCTTATTTTGGAAAACCCCGATTGGCTCAGAATCAGACACCTCAAATTTTCACTAATAATTATTAAAACCTGCAACCAAATATCGCCGAAATTGGGCTTGGCAGGTGTAATTGTAATCGAGTAATTAAATAAATTTCTTAAATTTATTCACTGCAACATGAGCCACTGCTTAGTAATCCATATTAGGGATTGAATCGACCGATTTTAAAGAGGATTCAAGTAAACTTTTTTGCGTTTGCACTTGAGAAATCAATTCGATAAGCTTCTCTATGCTTTGCAATCTAGCTGCCGATGCCCAAATCTATCTTGGACGTAAACCCAATTGCGCCTATGTTATATCCCAGCGAAGGTTGGAATGGGTGGGGGTTTGCTTTTTAATTTTTATATTATTTTCCCATATTTTAAATTTTTTTATTTTTAATTTAAAAAGATAATAATGATATAAAGTTAATTTCACCCAAAGTCCCCAACCTTTTATAAGGGTATATAATTGTCTTTTATAAAAATTTAACGGTTTAAATGGATGAAAAGTATTAAGAGGGACATGGAGAGAGATTTCCTCAAAGGTTGATGACCCAAAACACAAAAAATAAAGGTTAAGGACGTAATCTATTAAACGTTGAAAGGTTGCGGACGTCAAGTGTAAATTACCCTAATAATTACACTTTTTTTTAATATGTATGAAAATAAGAGCACACGTGTTTTTGTGGGGTGGAGGGAGTAATCTATATATTAATAATAAGAGAAGTTGTCTGGCGTTCTAATTTCCCGCCTATTGTATGGCGTTGTATAATATTTTTTTTACTTTTTTTTATTTCTTCCCTACTTTCTATAATTTGAATGATTAAGAATTTGTTTCACACGTAATTTCTGTATTTATTTTTATTATCCATTGTTTGGATAATTAAGAATCAGGACTCTATATAATTTGGATAATTAAGAATATGTTTCACACCTACTTCCTGTATTTATTTTATTATATCTACTATTTTTTGGATAATTAAGAATCAGAACTCTATATTTACTGGACTCTGTATCTCATTAAGAGTTTAGATAATTAAAAATTCTTTTCAAGACTTATGAGCTTTATTCTGATTCTAATTTTTCATTATTTATAATTAAAAAATAAATATTTAAATAACTTAAATATTAAAATAAACGAATAACTGATTTACATATTAGATACTCATCGTAATTTTTCATTTGTCTTGACAAAATAAACGAAAAATTGAAAAATTGTTATTTAGGACAACTTTCAAAACATAAATCAAAATTTGTCAACTATAGAAATCAAATAAATAAATAAGTAACGATATTTGCATTCATTTTGGTTATTCTTATTCCCGCTCGAACTAAACATCAAGACTATAAAATTTTGACCAAAAAAAAAATTCTAGCGATTAATTCATATCCAAACAAAGTTGATTTACATGACTAAAACTTCCCTAATTTTTTAATTTTCTTTACTTAGTACACTCTAACTTTTCATCTTATCTCTTCAATATAGGCCATTATGATGCTGTTTTTATACACAACAGAATTGGAATAAAACTTTTATTTGTCCCTTACTACTTTGTCAGGATTTCTTCCTTAATTCTTGGTTACCTTTTCACTTAATTTGCCTAATTTTGGAGTTAGATTTAACTGTCGTGTTTAGCTTTCTATAATTTGAGCACTATTTCAAGGTGATGTAGTATTCCATTAATCGGTTACACAGTTAATTACACAGTTGATATTTTTGTCAATCGTGTATGCAGAGTTCTGTTAGGAAAATTATATCACTTTTCTTTTATCTATGTTTGATTTATTTTCTAAAAATTATTGCATAGACTTTTTGTGTCTATGGATGTATTTTAAGTCAATTTTTTAAAAAGAGTTCATATTACTGGGAGAGTTTCAACTCTCGAAGCAGATAGGGGGCATTGGTTCTAATTTTGAAGAATTCGAGTTGAAGTATGGTATTTTTCTTCACATTATTCAATACAAAGAATTATGGGGCGTTTCTTATTGACTGATTTTAAGTGGATTTTTATTTATATATAGAGTTCATGTTACTTGGAGAGCTTTGATTGTCGATGCATATAGGGGCATTTGTTCTGACCTCGAAGAATTATAGTTTAGGTAGTGTTATTGTTTGTATTCTTCAATATCTTGCTTTTTTTTTTTAAATATATACTTCTTTTTCTACTTTTTTCTTTTGATTTTCTTAAATAATTAGCCGACCAATTTATGGTTTAGTCTAACCTTTTTTTTTGTGACAGGTTGCTGTATATTATTGCTGATTCAAGCAATATTCATCTAACAATATACCATGTCGAGCTTTTAAGGCACTTGAGCAGATATGAAGAAATTGAAGCAAATGAAGAAATGTCATAAGATCTTGTGTAGTTTAGAATATTTGAATAATGTGATTTCCGTCGCCAAATACGTTTCTGGTTGACTGTAATACTGATCAAAATAGAGGACATGGCCTGAGGAGGTTTGAGTTCAACTTGTGATGATCTTTTCACTAATCTAAGTTTTGTCATAGTCTAGCAAGATGGGAGTCTCCTTGAAGAAGATGATTCAAGTGAAAGAACAAAGCTTTATATTTGATGTCTGTATAAAATTTCTCCATTTTCCCTGGTCCGAATTGCATTAGGATGAGTTAGTCCTATCAATGTATTCTTTAGAGTCCGTAGACTACAAAGGAATGATTAAGCAATATCCCAATGTATTTATGTCTAACCAATAAAGGAAACAAGTTTATCTCTGATGTTCTTGCGTGTTCAACATTTTGAGGCTTCTATGTCAAAGAAAAAAAAAGTTTTAAGGTTACTAAGAATGGTAAAAAAATGTTTTCAACCTTACATTTATGTTGACAGGAACACGGGTTCCTATCTAAGATGTTTCTTTCCTTTTTCCTCCTACAGCCCCCCTCCCCCCCAAAAAAAAAAACAACTCTTCCTTTAAATTGCAAATATATACACTTTTAAGATCATCATCACTTAACAAAATTGTAAGTTTGGTCTGTTAACATTTTCTACTACCAATTTAGCAATGCTAAGCTTCAATTTAGAATATTGCTTTTTACAATATGCACAATACATGCATCAGCTAATTTTGACAAATTAAAAAATCTAAAATATATGCATAAAAGATAAAAAATTACAATTGTACTGGAAATCTTTATTTGATTTTGTATTTTTTATTGCTAACTATCGATAGTTATTTTCTCATCCTTTGACGCGTGTGAAAAAAATAAGAAATATAGCGATATCCCATTGTCTTCTATTTTTTATTTCTTTTGACCACGTCCTCATTTTCTTTTTTCTTTTTTTTTTCTTTAGAACGGGTGATTTATATTATTGAATGATTATTAGTTTTTCTTTTGCTCTTCCTCACTTATCATCTTGGTTTTGATATAACATACTTTCGTTAATGATGATCGTTGGCCATTTTATTCTAAATTTTCAGCCACTAGTTAATGCTTTTAGCTATTACCATAGTAGGGGATTTTACTACAAAAATATGAAGGTAGCTGAGTTGATTTGAAGTAATATTTAATAATGAGTGAGCTATCAATTTATTTTCTATTTCATGTCAATGATAATGAATGAGATATAAAATATTTTTAATTTACTTCTATGATTCATTTCTGATATACTATATTGAATTCTTTAATTTCTCTTTTGATTCCCGTGCAACGCACGAGTAGAAAATTTAGTAATTTTGAAATGAAAAGGTCTACGTGTATACTCACTTTTTATAAGTGAGTTTATAAAATGAGTTAGCAAAATCAGGATAGTTAATTTTTCAGTAATGTAATGTGTGAAGAAACCATAGTACAAGAATAATTTTTACAAGAATTTTGTGTACACTTGGCGGAATTGTTTTGAAAATATTTTTCAGACTATAAAAGCTAGAGAGAAATTCGATTTGGCTAACTTCCCTCCAAAATCCCACTTCCGTCAATAGCGAAAATACTATGAAAAATATTTCATTCGACGAAAATAATAATAATTCTGACCCGGAAGACCCGTCAAATTTTTAAAAGCCCAAATCAAAATACGACCAAATTCGTTCGGCGAACCAACCGACTGCCCCCCATGTCATGTTCACCCCCCGCTTCGCCGCCGCACTCTACCACCACCTCCTCCAACCCCATCGCCGCCATGTCCGACGATGAGAACGACGCTGCACCCCCATCACCTCCTCTTGCTCTCACTCCGCTACCCACTGCAAAAACCGGGTCTTCGTCGGAGACGCTGAAGGTGGACGGTCCTGCTTCCGCTCGGGTTCCGGGGTTCTCCGCACGGGAGGATTGCTGGTCGGAAGAGGCGACTCGGACGCTGATTGAGGCGTGGGGGTCTCACTACCTAGAGCTTAACCGTGGGAATCTCCGGCAGAAGCACTGGCAGGAGGTGGCTGACGCCGTCAACGCTCTGCACGCCCACACCAAGAAGCTCCATCGCACCGACGTTCAGTGTAAGAATCGCGTCGACACCGTCAAAAAGAAGTATAAGATCGAGAAGAAGAAGGTTCTTCAATCTGACGGCCGATACGTCTCCACGTGGCCACACTTTGAGAGCCTGGATTCCCTGATCGGCGATACCTTCTCGAAGGTTAATAGTGCCCCGAGCAATGGTCATAAGAAAAACCTTCGACGGAGAGTATCTACGTCGCCGGAAGAATCTCCCTCGTCTTCTGCGGCGAGGACAACGGTTACCTTGTACCGGAAAAGTTCACCGAAGTTGAGTCATTACTGGGAAAAGCAGCCTATTACTCGTCTAGCAAAGGTGTCGTGGTCGGTACCTGTGGGGCCGAGATCAAAGCGTCCTGGGACGGGGAGTTTGACTGAAAGGAATTTCTCTCTAATGGCTGCAGCAGCAGCGGCCGTGGAGGCCGAGGAAGATGAAGACGAGGACATGGAAGAGGAGGAATCATGGCATGCGCAACCGACGGTGACTGGGAAGAAAAGGAGACCTGTGGAAGAGGGGGAAGGGTCTACAGGTGATGGGTTTGGGAAGTTAGCGAAGGCTATAACGAGGTTAGTGGAGATATATGAGAAAGTTGAGGTAGCCAAGCAGCGGCAGATGGTGGAGTTGGAGAAGGAAAGAATGCAGTTTGCCAAAGATTTGGAGATTCAGAGAATGAAACTTTTCATGGACTCTCAGGTTCAGTTTGAGAAACTGAAGCGCATGAAGCAGAATTCACGGAATTGTAAGTATTAACACTGACATTATCTCTTGGTTTCTCTTTTGATGCTTACATATGATTAACTCTTGGATGGAGGAATTTCAGGTCCGGTGCATATATCTGATATATGCATTACGGTGCTCTAATTAGTAATCATTTGCTCAGCAATTTATACATGATCTATCATAGTATTAGGGTTTCTCTTGCCCTTCATTACTTCTGATGTAAGTTCTATTACCTGGTATGAAAATCATAACATCTTTAGAAGGTTGAGGTGTTCAAATCAACATCAGGCGGTTTTGAAAATTCCTTTATAACCCAATTAAAATGAACAATTTGCTCTATTGTTACAATGATTGATCTTCTGGATCTCTAATGAATTTGGTTTGTAAGTCTACTTATTTGAAGTGTAACTTTGACAGGCTTGCTAATGTTAAGCACCTTGTAACCTTAGAATCTCACAGTATCTTGCTCCTGTGGTATGCTTACTGGCAAAAAGGTGAAGTTTTGGCACAATCAAAAACTAAGCTAGGCAAAGAAATGTTTAGACAGCAGATGAGAGGTTGGAAGACTTTTTTACAGCTTCAAGCTTTTTAGGGACAATCCACACCTATTTATAGGCAGTTCCAGTAAGAATGCATTACTGATATTCCTTCCTTCCAAAGGGTCCACATTACAACACATACTTGCAAAAGATGCAAAATGTCTCTATTTTTTCAAATAATCTGTGAACTAGGTGCTTGAGGTCTCCAGCAAGATCTGGTACTGCAGCTTTCACAGTTTCTAGAACTTTCTGTCAGTGCCTACAATGCAATATGATGTAGCTGCTGTGTGAAAGATTCTGTCCATGAATGCATTACTCAAGTTTCAGCCTGTCTAGAATGTTAAGTCTAGCCAATGCCACACCTGTTCTAGATGCTTATTTCCTAATGGAGCGTTCTAATGTAGCATCTTCATGCTGTCAGGATGAAGGCTGTCGGCAGATTTTATTTATTTATTTCTGGTGGTGGTTTTTTTTTTTTTTTTTTTGGGGGGGGGGGGATTCTAATTTGTGGCTTTGTTTGCTTTCCACTGAAAAGATTCTTTGTCTTATGAGATTCTGTACGATTATGGTTAAAAATAGTTGAGTAATTCGAGTATTCCAAGTTTCTTTGACAATATGTACATGTGAGGAAGCACATTCTCTTGCTGTGCTAACACTTTCAATGTTATTTTCGGTTATCTTGAGATGATAGGGTTGTCACGATATCCAACTTTGTTGATGCATTAGATTAAACATGCTGATAAGTTAATAATAATTTCTAAAATGGAACTAAATTACGGAGTTCTAATTGTTATACTTGGTCTGTGTCCTTTTTAAGAACCTCAAATGTATTGAGGTAACAAGTCTTTGAATAATAAACAGTTAATGGTTCTCATTATAATGTGTAAAATTGAGTGTGTAGGTGCCGTGAACTATGTGGTTGATAATGAATACATGACAATCCAATGCTGGGTCGCATATGGAAATTATATTTTGTCAAATTATAATAAGAATCCGAGATGGGCTGAGTCATTGAGATTTATTTGCCTCTAGCCAAGTTAACTTCATGTGCTCAAAGCACATTTGTGGTTGAGGACAGATTAAACATTGCTGGTTTTATTATTTGTGTTTTTGGGTGTTCGTGCATGTATCTATGTGTCTTTTATGTATGTATGGGTGTTATTTCCTCAATAGTGTTTCTTAAGCTTTTAGTTTCCAACTACTATAAGTTCCCATTTTCAAATAATCTACTCCAATGGAGACAATTTCAATTAAATGAACTGCACAAGAACCACAAAACTATACTTAAACGCGGATTGATTTAGCTTGGAGTTTGATTAACACTCTATTCTGTTTTCTAGTTGCTAATGGAAAGTGGTGCAATGCCTGTTTTGTGTTTCGATTCTCCGTAGGATATCAGTTGGAAGACGTCTTTTCTAGTTGCATGCTCCATGTTCGCATTGATCTGAAAATTTATGCTTGTAGATGTTAAACAGATTTGTTGCTTATTTCATTCAACAATATGAGATGCTGCACATTTGTCTCCCATCCTGCCTTGTTTGGGGTTTAAAACTAGCTCTTGAATGTAATTTTCATGCTATTGCTGTATTTTTGTATTTTAAATGTACGCTATAGAAGATTGTTTTAAACTAATATGCTTAAACAATTTGATATTCTGGTGTGGTAAACCTTTATTTTATGTTCAAAGTGGGATCCTAAAACTAGAAATTAATGCGCACACACACTGCATAATCATGACCACGAATATTAATATGAGTGATAACTTTTCTACTCCCCGTAATCATGGAAGATTGTCTTATACCTAATGAACTGAGTGCTGTGAGGCGTGTATGAATTAGTTTTCTGTCAAATGCTCAATGTGCATGTTATTAGTTGAGAACTACACTTGCATCTTTTCCATTGAGATGCTTGATTTGAATCAACTCAAGTAGTGGACAGCTGCATTCTGATTTTTCATTTTCATTTTCATTCTCTGCATTATGATTGCAGAGAATTTGGTTATTCACATTACCCTTTTTAGTGTTATTATTCCTAAATTTGCATATTTGTAATGTTTCCTGGCTGTTAGTTACATATTTTACGTTATTCTGTTTATGTTATTCTGCATTTTTTTTATTAACTTTCTGTAAGTCACACAGGTCACTGGCTAAACTGGCTGTTAAGTTGAAATACAAGTGTTAGCTACATAGCCTGCAAGTTCTCCTAATGGTTGAATGATAAAATTTGGCCTTGCTCCATAACTGAAAAATGAAGTTCAAATAATGAATTCTTCATTACCAAAAAATATATTCTTTTTTCAGTAAAATGACCGTGATCACCCTCATATCCTACGATATTCTCAATTCACTGCTGTTTCAATTGATGATCCCATTAGAATTTAGAATTCAATTTTCTTAATCAACAGTCACCACAAAATCCACTGCCACCCATTGCACCTTCCTCTCCCTTTGCATCCAACAGCAACTCCTTCAACATTGTACATTCATTTAGTAATGACAAATAACCTCATAGAAACAAGCAATTACATTTTGTACTGAAAACCTCCCCCCACCTTTGATTTGCTAGCTGAAAAGTATGCAGATATTATCATGCTTGTTCGGGAAACTTTTCGGTGCTTCCACAGCATGTATAGAAGATGAAGCACGTAGGAGGTGTTCCTTACTAGCAATGATGGCTGATGGTGACAGGGAATTCGTTGGTGGTATTGAACATTGAGAAGTTTATTTTGTATTTTTCAGTTGCTGGTGGTGATGATCTCAGTTACTCCTTTTTATATACTTGCCGTGGGGGGGTGGGGGTGTGTGGGTGTGATTTTTTTTTTTTTTGGGGTGGGGGGGGGGCTCTGTGTGTGTGTGTGTAAGAGAGAGAGAGAGAGAGAGAGAGAGAGAGAGAGAGAGAGAGAGAGAGAGAGTTATGAATTAGTTCGAATTCAATGATGTATATTAATTACTGAAGTTTGAAATTTTCATTCTCAGTAAGCATTTTTCTTGTTACATTATGCAAATAAGTTGAGAAGGTTTCCAAGGACACTCACTATTGACTATAGGTTGCCTGTTTTTGTTCTCCAGTGAAAATTTTTAGAACTGATTGAACTCAGAAGATGCCTTTTGCTGCAAATGACGAATGCTTATTTTTATACTGTGACAGGTACAGTCTGGAAAGCTCCAAGCGGTCATTTTGGAAATTACCAGTAGATTTCAGTTAGGTTGGAATATACATACAGGTCTGGTTAGTTTAGATTTATTAAGGAAGATGCTTTTGGCTTGAAGCTCGGCTGGTTAGATTTATTAAAGAAGATGCATTTGGCTTGATGCTTGGCTGGTTTAGTTCAATTCTGGAATGAATGTGTTGTCTAGCATAGTTTAACAGTCTGGCTTTCTATCTGGCCTTTTTGAGGCAGTGAAACTTTAGCCTCTATTAGTTGTAAATGTATGGTTATGCCTTTTTGTTGGTTCTTTTATCCATCCTCTTTGTTGTTTGATTTGAAGTTGACGAATTTGAACTGATTTAAGTGCTACATTTTTCACCCTACATATTTTCTGTTTATAGCAAGAAATGTAGTTGTAGTCAAGGTCACCACTGCTATATTTCATGCGTTCTGTAACACTAGGACGGTTCACTTGTCCGTGGCAGGTTGGTGTTAATATGTTAACGTAGCGGAAAAAGTTATAAATTTCTTGTCAAGGTGTATGCTCACCATTTGTGATGGAATCAACACCTATCCATTGTTGGTATAGTTGACTGTTTCATCCATATGTTTCCCGAATTGGGATGCCTCAGCATGAAAATCCTTTTGAGATGAGGTGTGGAGCAATCCCGAACACGTGTCAGTTTTCCATGGAGACCACATTCATCTAGTGTGCATTAGAGAACGACATACATCCAAGAGGTTTTGTGGAGGTTTTTAAAACTTTTCACTCAAGAAGTACATTGTTAGAATATTCTAGGCCAACCAGGAACTTATACACATATATCTAGGTTTAATGGTCACACACGTGGAATGCTGAAATGCCAGTGGTACTTGAATTTTTTTGCTTAAATGACGCTACTTCCGTCAAGAATTTTCTCTTATTCCGTGGGAACAGCATAATTTTCCATGTTGCAAATTGAGAACGGGGATGACATAAGCTGCCACCAGGGGGCGAGAGGTTTTTGCTACTTGTGTTCTGCAAGGATGAGTATGCATTTCTTTGCTAACTGCCTTGAGTTATATACAATTTTTCTTAGAGAAATATAGTTGAAATTTTAATTTTTTTTTTATTACAAAATTTTAATTTTTTTATGTTCCTATTTTATATGCATATATTGTCAGGGGCGGAGCCAGGATTTTTATTCAGTGCGGTCCAATATTTTTTTCCCCCTGAATCAATAATAGCTCACCAAATGATAAGAAGTTATTAACAAACTAGTGTGCCCAATAGAATAACTTGCAAATCCAAAATATAAAGCAAGATATATATATATTTTGTATCATGAGTTCTACATGTTTTTATATTAAAAATAATATCTGGGGTTTCTCATGAATTTTTTGGAAGAGAACTTAAGAAGAGAAAAATGGCATAAAACTAAAATGGGGAAAAATATTCCAACAAGCCAAACAAGTTCCATCTAGAAAAGCTCTGCCATGCCTATTTGGCTTCCTCTAAGTGGTTCTTGAATGGCCTTATCATTGCCTATAGAATCCACCTCAAAAATTTGCCGCCCTTTTTCAAATCAAAAGCACTTAATGCCCAATTAAAAAATATTTGCAACAAAAATCACCAAAAGCTAATTAAAATTCAAAACCCAGGACCCCCTCAAAACTCATTGAGGCAAATCAGTTAGGGCTAGATAAAACCCTTTAAGTAGCTTATAATCAGATCAAATAAGTGAAAACACACATTTAGAAGAACTGCACAAATTTCAAAATTAATATGGTAAATACTAAATATGAACCTGAATCAAGATGATGACGAGCCTAAATACAAATAGCATAAACTCCCAAAGACAAAATAAGATCCCGGATGCGACCGCCATAGCCTTGAAATCCTACAATTTCTGACAAAGAATTGTATGTCTATCTGTATATATAGATAGAGACCAGTTTATATATAAGCTGGGAGCCTAGTAAAGGACTGGTATATTAAAGGACAAGAATCCCACTTCGGTTTTGAATTGGGAACAATGAGGTGATTCTTCCACATAAGGAGATCTCATAAACTGGGCTTTGAATTGCTACATGTGGTGTTTTTTGAATGACTGAGTGAGTCAAAGGCTCAAAGCTTGGGCCATTAAGACAATTTGGGTCGGAACTTGAGTGCGGTCAAGCCCGCATTTTTAGTGGATAGCGGGAGAATCCTTGGACTGCACTGGTCTAACAGAGGCTCCGCCCCTGTATATTGTTGACAACAATAAAAATAGGTCTCCAACCTATTTGTATCAATTTTATTCCCAACTTTTTTTTGGCCCACGATCTATCCCCAACCTTTCAAAAATTATCACATTATATCCCCGATAATGTTTTCCGTCTCTTTCCTCCGACAAGAAGTGTGAGTGCACTGCATGCCCCAAATCACATAGGGGCATTAGTGGCAAACCATAAATTACACATTCTCCTCCAATGTGCTCTAGAATTGATGCCTTGGAAATTAGGGATAAATAAAAGGTTTGATTCCTCCTTCACCGATTCTTCTACAAATTAACCTTATTCTGACTTGTTTTGACAAAAAAAAAAAAAAAAAGAAGAGGAAGAAGAACTTCGAAATCAAAGTATCAACCCCAAGCTTCAATCTTGCTCTTGTCATTGTCAGAAGGATGCCGCTCATAGTCCAAAAGGGGGGAGGGAGATGCACTGGTTTATGGTAAGAACGACTTTCGACATATTAATCATATTCAACAAGAATTTATACAGGTTTTTATTTTTTTATGGCTTGCCTAATTTGGTTCAACAGGTTTCTTTTGGCTTTTTTAATACATTGGCACTGTAGGTTCCCTAACCTTACTATCTGTTCTGACTGTAGGTCCCCAAGCTTACTCTCTGTTCTCACTGCAGGCCGCCAACCTTACTCTTTGTTCTCATAACAGGTCCCTAATCTTACTCTCTGATCTCGCTGCAGGTCCCCACACTTACTCTCAGTTCTCAATGTAGGTCTCCGACCTTTCACATTACAGGTACCAACATTTAGTTTGATACTTGTACAACTTTAATTCGAATGCTAATTAAGCACCACAAACCACACGCGAATTTAACATAAACGGGTTTTGTGAGTGTTCATTTCAAAAAAAATATGTTGACTACAATGAAATGTAAGCTACAACATTATTTTACTAGCTAGGAACGATGCAATAACAACAACGAGCAACATAAGTCTTCAGTAGGAGGATTCCAAATGCGCCCACCCTAGTAGTTTTGTTAATCTATAGTCTAAGGTCAAGATTAATATGGAGGGAGGAAATAGTTCTAGTAATTAAAAAAGATACTTCAAAAATGGGGTTCAAAATAGGGTGTAGAATATTTTATGGAAGAAGAAACATTGGGAAAGTAACATGCCTTTTGGAGGGAGAAAATCAGCTTTTGGAGGAAAAGAAGGACCTAACATTAGATTGCCAATAATGCCTATGTTTATTTTGGGGGTATGGAGTGCACTGACGCATAGTAACGGAGGAAACAAATGGAAAACATTATCAGGGATATGATGTGATAATTTTTAAAACGTTGGGGATCGAGTGGGCTGAAAAAAGGTTTGGGTTAAAAGTGATATAAATTTGAAAGGTTGAGACTCAGAGTGAAAATTACCCATAAAATGATAACTATTAAAGTAAAATAATTAGTAAATGAAAGGATATATTAGAACTTTTACTATGAAATTAATTGAACTTTTTTTTAGTCCTTTCGATTTGTATGTTGCATAATATCAGCTAGTGATATGATTCAAAAAAACCATAACTGATATTATGTCACCCCACCATTTGGGGTACTGTTACAACACCAGTCTCTAGTCACCATATTATTTATCATGTTTATTAAATTAGTGGTTATATTACCCCAAATTTTTTTTATAAAGCTACATCTAATTTTATTAAATATATACATTTCATCATTATCTACATTTATATTTGAATTCTCAATTTTTTCCTCATAATTTTATCTAAAATATTCAACTGATTAACACATTTTGTTTCTACTCATGATTACCTCTTAGAATTTCACTAAAATAACTATCAAATATTGTAAATAAATGACACAGTAATAGTTTGAAAGAGTACGGTTACATACTTTTTTTTGTTATATGATCAACTTCCGGGTATTCCTAACTTCAAACTTCTAAGCCTTTTTCGGAATTCTTCAAAGGCAAAGACCCCACAAATGTGATTGGGCATTGTAAAATCAATCTGAAAACCCAACCTAGAAAAGAATCTGAAAAAGTTAGAAATTATAACACAGGGGACGCTTTTCTCCTACGAATGAGGAAAAGAGGTGCCCGCCGCCTCCTCTTATAGGGTCCTTGGCCTCTCTTACTTGGGGAAGGGGCCATGTCTTGTACCCTATTTACCTGTGCAGTCTTCGAACTTTCCAACTTGTTTTAAGTTAGTCTGAGACTTTGCAGAAGCTGCTAGAGAGGTCTGATTGGATTTATATAATATGGGCTCCCAATAATTAGATCCAGTTAGCCAACTAAACTATCCAATCTAATTATTTAGTAACCCGCTCACTCCACTAAAGGTGAATTACTACAACGCTCGATTATTATGTAAATAATTACAGAAGCTATTCCGAATAATTAACCTACAATTGAAAAATCCTCTTAACATATTAATCTAATAGTTCGTCCTCGTTTATAGCCCGATAATTAATTAGACATGCATTGACTTTATCACCTAATTAATTATTCACATTGCTTAATTCTCGCTTATGATTTTTATTTAGCATCACATGCTAAATATTAAGTTTAGATTCTCGAAATTATCCTAACACAATAATAATTAAGCATGCCGCTTAACTCTTTAACAAGAGCAACAAATTCCTCTGACAATGCGCATCTTACTATTGGCATTCTTTTACTTCCCAACATGCAAAGTTATTGACAAAATAGATTTAGTCTCACCTATGGCATATCAAAATTCCTAGAGATCACCGCATACAAAACCTATCCAAGATGGATTAAGACAAACCATCTGGTAGTCATGTGGAATTTAGTTCTTACGCACGATCATGCTATAGAACTAAATTCAACGCAATGGTCCAGTCTAACATACTTATCCCAAAGTATATTAATTAATGCCATTACTCACAACTCTACAAGTCACGACGATCAAGATAAATCGCCTACCCTAATAAGTTGAGTAATGGACAAATAAACCACAACAGAACAAAGTGTCAACATTTATTCTTAGTTTATGACTAAAATATTTTTGTTTGAGATATGAGATGTATCATCTATACTTATAGAAAATATTCTCATATTTGCTTAAAACAACAGATGACACTTAGCTGCTACTTCTACTATTGAAGCATAATTTGTTTCCTGTTTTGAGGCAACTTCACATGGTGTTGTTAGAAATGTAGGCATTTTGAACATAATTTTGAGTGCTATCCGATTTTTAATTTTGACATATGAATTCGAATTTCTATTCTCCTCATCAAGAGCTTCGAAATCATATATTTATTTGCCGAAAATAATATTCGAGTGAATGAGAAATTGAGTCTCAAAGTTTTTCATAAAAAATGGGTTTACGTGTGCTCTTCCGATCTTGAGAGGACTTTGTCCCACACTGGAAATATAAAATTCCAATGACTTGTTTAAATATATTTATATATTTGTAATGCGTAAATTGTATAGCTGATAGACGTTCTCTTGCGCATACCCGCATGGGTTCAAAGTGTTGATCAGAAATACACTTCAAACCACTGAACTTGTGTACGAGCGCAACTTGTGTAAATGAATGCCAGACCAAAAAAGTGGAAGCATGTGCTGAAATGTGAATAGTTGTAACTGGTGACTGTTAATGTTGCTACACGTTGCAATTCCAATGAATTCACATTTATTTTTAGCTTTTAACACCCTTGGTATTGCCTATATATGGACCAGTTTCTTATATGTTGCAAACACACGAATTCTCCACATTTTTCCTTCCTCTGTTTCGTGATGCTATTCAGGCACTATTTCTTTTCACTTAGGTAGGGACTTCGCAGCACTATTCCTTTAGGTTTCTACTGTTGTATTCTGGGAGATAGACGTTCAGTGTGTTAAGGACGAATATGTTTTAAGGGCATTGTGTCTAACACAGTTCTTTGTTTCTTATTCTACCCATTTATGCTTTCCTACTCGCACTGCGAATATTGCTAATAGGTGTATGGTTAAAGAGTTTCATATCTGAGTTTTAGAATTATGGATTCAATCTTTTGGCCGTTGAAG
>CAVNYN010286691.1:120563-160465 GCA_963692815.1 Nyctanthes arbor-tristis
AGATCTACACCATTGCCTACACTCTTTCCCTACACGAGCTCTTCCGATCTCTATTTCTTTTCACTTAGGTAGGGACTTCGCAGCACTATTCCTTTAGGTTTCTACTATTGTATTCTGGGAGATAGACGTTCAGTGTGTTAAGGACGAATATGTTTTAAGGGCATTGTGTCTAACACAGTTCTTTGTTTCTTATTCTACCCATTTATGTTTTCCTACTCGCACTGCGAATATTGCTAATAGGTGTATGGTTAAAGAGTTTCATATCTGAGTTTTAGAATTATGGATTCAATCTTTTGGCCGTTGAAGTATATTTGTGACAATTCAGCTGCTGTTTTTATGACTAAGAATAACAAAAGTGGTGACTGTTAATGCTGAAATGTGAATAGTTGTAACTGGTGACTGTTAATGTTGCTACAATTCAATTCCAATGAATTCACATTTATTTTTAGCTTTTAACACCCTTGGTATTGCCTATATATGGACCAGTTTCTTATATGTTGCAAACACACGAATTCTCCACATTTTTCCTTCCTCTGTTTCGTGATGCTATTCAGGCACTATTTCTTTTCACTTAGGTAGGGACTTCGCAGCACTATTCCTTTAGGTTTCTACTGTTGTATTCTGGGAGATAGACGTTCAGTGTGTTAAGGACGAATATGTTTTAAGGGCATTGTGTCTAACACAGTTCTTTGTTTCTTATTCTACCCATTTATGCTTTCCTACTCGCACTGCGAATATTGCTAATAGGTGTATGGTTAAAGAGTTTCATATCTGAGTTTTAGAATTATGGATTCAATCTTTTGGCCGTTGAAGTATATTTGTGACAATTCAGCTGCTGTTTTTATGACTAAGAATAACAAAAGTGGGATATCAAACTAAATACATCGACATCTAGTATTTAGCCATAAGGGAACAACATCTAGTATTTAGCCATAAGGGAACATATTATAGAAAAGAAAATGGTCATTGATCACGATAACACTGAGTTGATAATCGCTAATCCTTTAACTAAAGGCACGCCACCACTGGAACTTAAGGATTATGTAGTAAATATACAAAGCGTATTAGTTACTTTGTATAAATTTTCATTGTATTGCCAATGTTATAGAGCTTATTAGTTACTTTGTATAAATTTTACTCAAGCTCATTCACACCCAAAAAAAAAAAAAAAAATAAAAAAAAAAAAAGAAGAAATTATCAATTTCTATACACCATCTAGTCTTTAGCAGTGAATAATTCTATTGAGAGAGAGAGAGAGAGAGAGAACATGTAGCCCATGTAATAACTACTGATGTAAAGGTAATGTAATGTATTAAAACATAAGATCTTGTCATCATGTGTCAATTTTATTTAAAATTTTTGTAGCACTCTTTGTTCAAATAGCACAACACATTTAGCAGTAGTGTGAGTAAGAGCTTGAAATTGCCAAGGCAGAAAAATAAGAAGAGCACTCACCTTTAAGTTGGAGCGGTCAGAGGTAAAATTCCTTTGGCTTTCCTAGATATTGTCAAGTTCATCAAGGTATTTTTTACAGGTGTCTTGGTCTCCCCGGCAAAGGGCGCTGACGCCTTTCTCTACCACGAATTACAGCAAATGAAATCATCAAAAGTTTACCTTTGAGATACCTTTTTTACGAAGCTTCCCGTATTTTTTTATTGATTTGTTAGTAAAATGATTTAGTAATAATTAAGTCTGTTATTGTAAAATTTAGTTGATAGAAGTTCAAATTGCATTGATCAGCTTTTGATTTTTAGAATTTATATATGCAATTTTGCGTGTAAGATGATTTAATAGCTTGACTTCATTTTTACATATATTACATATTTAGCCGAATATACTGACTACAACATATAGAAAATTCCCACTAATTCAAAACGAAAGATGATACGTAATACGGGCATCGCACATAACTCACCAGTGTGTGTGTGTATGTTTTTTTTTTTTCGCCTACATGGAGGCTGGATATGTTGCATGTGTGCATACATGGGCATAATAAGCCGCCTTTGTATAGGCAAAATAAAATTTCTGATATACGCTTAAAACGAATTTAATGGATATATATAGAAAATTAAAATCATAAAAGCATTAGTTGTACATGACAAAAGTTTATGATCTTACAAGGGGCATATATATATATATAACCAATTCCAAAATATAAAAACTGCATTAAACATGTTATGCGGATATATATATATATATATATATATATCATCAGTTATATTTCATAGATAACAACTTGAACAGATGATTTCGGCCACAGACAAAACAACTTTGCACGGATTTGGAATTTTAAGCTCAAAACAGATTGATTATCTTCTCTCCGTTTTCAGCAAGCTCCCTGTGGAAGAATCAAGGAAAATTTTCTTAATTATTTCATAACCTGATGCTCAAAATAATAATGAATTTAGTGTTCAAATTAATTATATATATATTTTCCAAACCTAAAAAACTCAATAATCATGCATATAATTTTACCGAAAAGCACCCTCTAATGTCCCACATACCACATTGGGCCGTTAACATGGTGCTTGAGCATCTAATTTTCTAGGGAGCCAACGAGGGTTTCATCTACAGAGGGTGCGTGCTTAAATGATTGGCACACAGACACTATAACGGAACCCGTGTTAACATAAGAAATTCTAGAAATTTAATTACAATCTCTAATATTAGAGAATTAACTGTAGTACTTATACAAGTAGAGATAGTATAGGAGCAGATCAAAGCACTAGAGGAATTGGAATGCTAGGGAAAAAAAGAAAAAAAAAAAGTGCTACATAATATGCGCGGGGAATATAAAGCAAATATAAGGCAAAATTATTGGTAAGTGTGAAAATTTGTTTTTTATGAAGAATGTGTTTTGTATTAATTTGATAAATTTTTTTACTTTAAATAAGCTTGACAAATCAAAATTTTAATTTGCAACCTGCACATATTTTCTGAAAAAATTATTTCTCATGCTTTCCGAGCTATAATTTCTCGTTTATTTTTCTACAATACATTTTTTTTGAAAAGTCACTTCTTGAACACCATTAACTAATTGATCGTGCAGTAGACTTATCCCCTGGCATGCATAGCGTTGTTGGTATAGACCCTTTCCATGATGATGATGATATTTAAATTAAAATGTTATGAACCAATATTAGTGTGTGTTTATTTATACTACAAAAAATTTTGTTATGGCATCATCACAGCAATTACTTATGCTACCCTCATGCCCATCCAACTGGAAAAAAGGTTCCACTATTTTCTTCAATCACCCGCCCTCCCCAACTCCCACAACCCAAAATCCACCCCCACCACCCCCCCGGCAAAAAAAAAAAGAAAAAAAAAAGAAAAAACCACTCAACCCATTCCAGGGGCCAACTATTGTTTTCAGTAGTGAAAAAAAACACTTTTTCTATTGAACTAGATCAGGCTCAGTGTATAGAGCTCGACTATCGATAGAAATTAGTCATATCACACGTCACATGTGACATGGCTGTTTTATATTGACAATCGGTATCGTACCCGATCTGACTCTAGAAAAATTAGCGTGAAAAAAGTGGGGATTCTCCCCCTTTTCGCTACTAGAATCCCCCTTTTTTTCTGCAACTTACAGCGCCAAAGTTGTAGAAAAAGAGCCGTGGGATTCAATGGCCACCTTTTTCCCCTACCAAAATTGGCAGCATTTCGGCAGCCAATTTCGTCACTGGAATGTTGGAGAGAGAACCCGGGTTGGTGGGTGGGATGCTGATTCAAAAAAGGGGTCCAATCTTAATCTATATGGCATGCCGCGTGAGTATGAGAGCAACATATTATGCACAGTACAAATACCTACAAGATTACAACTAATAGTTCCTACGGTAAGGCCCCGTATACAAATAGTTTCTGATAGTTTTTACCCATTAAAAAAAATCTTACATGTAAATTCGTAATTTTTCCTTTTTTTTCAATCACACATTAAACCCTCCACCCCACCCAAAAGAAAGAGAAGAAAATAAAAAAGAAAAAGAAAAAAAAAGAAAGCTTTTCAAAAAATCAAAATTTCAAAATCATTTCCATTAATTTGGTCATCAGATAGAATGGTAAGAAGGCATAAATCAACCTCTTACATAAATCAACCTACTGCCATTGGATTGGTAAATCATTCACTTACCAGTGGAGTTCTTCTGTACACTTCTAAAGCATAATTACTCATTAGTAGTAATTCAGTGCTTTCACTTTATTTAGTAATCATGCACTAAACTTAGATATCAAAGTATTTAGTTTCACTGATACAAACAAGTGGAAGGAAATAGCAATTTAATTTTGGGATTAAGTTGCCATGTATGCTCCATATGATAAAATTACTCATGATTGAGATAATTTATATATATAATTTTTTTAAAAGAGTGTAAAAAAGAGTGTAAGAGAAACATCACATTATTCAGAAATAAAATTACGTACCAACAACATTAATAGTATGATGAAAATTAAAGTAATTGTTTCTTTTTGCTATATATGTAGTCAAGAGGGATTAAAAATTAAAAATTACAAATTTAGCTGCAATAATTTAATTTAAAGGACGGTTATGAAAAAAGAATATTCATAGAGTCCGGTTATACCACCATCTGGATTAGATCTGGGTGTGATTTGGTTTGGTCATAATTTTATTTAAAAAAAAACTAAAACTAATTGAAAAACAATGATTTTTTGAAAAGATAACCATTCGGTTATTTTATAATATTAAAACCAAACCATTGGGTTTTGATTAGTTTGGTTTAGTTATGGTTATATAGAAAATAATAGATATGATTCAATTAAATTACTGACTAAAGGTAAAAAGAGCAAAATATGTACTTTGTAACTACAATAACCATATTCTATATAGGGCTTGAGTTAATTCATTAATTATAGAAATGGAGATTGTTTGATAACTTTGTTCTTTTAATTAACTTTGGGAATTTAAATTAAGAATCAAGTAAATTAATAAATTCAAAATGGAATCTTTTAGCTTGGTTATTAGTTTTGGAACGAAAACCATAACAAAATGGTTATTGATTTTTTTTTTTTGGAAGGGAAAATGGTTATTGGTTTTAATAACCATAGCTGTTTGAAAATTTAGAAAAACTAAACCAAAACGGACTAAACCGCTCAGTTTTAGTTTTGTTTAGTTAGTTATGGTTATTTTACCAGCCCTAATATGGATGGGCACCTTCATCCGCTCACGTGGAGGCAGTTTGACAAATAACACTTACCAATAGTGAGGTTAGTTACCTTTTCTTTTATCGGTTCATTTAGAAAAATGGTAAGTGGTTGGCGTCATAAGGTGCAATTTGATTGGTGTTTGAAAATTTTCAAATATAATGTAAGTAATGTCATAAGTGGTAGAAATCTAGACATCATCCAATGAAATTGTGATACAGCCATAATTTCATGTACCCTGACATTTTTAATATATTATTATATCTCCTTTCTCACTTTCCTTAACTTGGATGTGTTGTTAAAAACTAGCTAGAACATCATTAGTTGCAAGGACTATATTTTCTACTTTATATTCTTCCTCTGGCTGATGACCAAACTTAAAATACGCAACGAAAAATCACCAGAAAAATTTAAGAAAAATAATTAGGTTAGACTAAAAATTAAACACTCCTCCAAGTTGCAAGTGCAAGTCTTATCCTAGCATAAGAAAAGAAATGCAAAATATGTATATATATATAATTTGTTGAGATGGATTTTCAAAATTTATATTCGAAATTATACTCTGTGAATTATTTTCTTCATGCAGATAATAATTAATCAATGGTATATGAAGGAATATCAAATGATGATCTGCTAGTAGTGAAAGTTTTCCAGTACAAGCGGAGTGGATGGTATTATATTAAGGTCATTATAAGAATTTTTGAGAATTTATAATTCGGCTTTGTGAGTATCTGCCTATGTGAGTCTAAAAACATTAATTAGATGATTTACAGTATTTTCTTTTCAGTTGTCTCTGTATCTTCTCATCACAAGCAGTCAAGCAAGGGTTACAATATTTCATTTCCAACATGCTATAAGCTTATATATGCATATCATGTCCTCATAATGTCATATTTCCTCATTGAAATGTTACTGCACAAAATTACATCAAAAGTTTGTTATTAATTATGGCAAGTTCGGTTTTTCTTTCCCCCATTTTATCTATTTATTTATTTTTTCTTTTCTCGGTTTTCATTTACAAAAAATTTTGAAAAACTTGATGAATTTTCTGTAAATAAGAAAAAATTCTGCAAAGAAAACAAGGAATGCCATTTTGTCATTTTGAATGTCTGTAAATAATCGAAATTACTCAAAAATATGAAAAAACGTATATCAATTTTTTATTAATTTTATTGTAAACAGAAAATTTTATATTAATTCGAAAGTCAAATATGAAGATATTGTACCCTTGTTTGTGGTGAAGATGCTAATTACACATATAATTAGAGATCTTTTTTTTTTTGAACAAACATATAATTAGAGATCTTATATTATAGTCTTTCATTATTTTCATATTTGATTTTCTTTCTTGATCGCTTATAAGTTAGGTAGATTCTGTTATTCTATTCAAATCATGGTTGGATATTTGTTGTAGTTGGATTGTTTAGTAATATCAAGAAACCACATTGAAGAATTTCTTCAATTATATATGCATCAAAGTAGTTGATTCGTGTGCGAATCCTCTTTTATCCCATATTGATTATTTGTTACACTTTCGTCTACACCAGTTGCTATTGAAGTACAGTTGATGCTGCTAATGATGGATCGACAAGGACATATTAAAAGTTGTGGTGCCGAGATTGATGCCAGGGATGACATAGGTTAATTAACCATTAGTTAGAGGCTTTGACACAAAATATGCCGAGATTGAGAGACTTTTGGGCATTGGGCTAGAAGCATATTGTACATGTGGAACCACCGGTAGAGCTATGGAGGCCATGTTGGGCTTGGCCCAGATAAAATTTTCCAAAAAAAAAAAAATTTATACATAGAAGGTTTAGTTGTCTCCGCCACTGAATGGAACCCAACAAAAATGTAACTCTAGTTAATCCTAATTTTCTTGGTTTTATGGCCTTCATATTTTGGACATTGATGTTGAGGAAGAGGGTAAAAGAATTAAAGATGGTTTTGAGTGATAGAAGTATTATTTGGTTAAATATCTTTGTTCTAGGTATTTTTGGTACTTTAACTTATTATGTTACAGTTTAAGGTTTGTCTTATTTTATTATAAATAGTCGTCTTTGTAACAATCTTATTATTATTGAATATATGAAATCCTTCTAGTTTTCACATGGTATTAGAGCATTTGATTTTGGGCTAGGTCTATTGTTGCTTCCGTTCTCTGACGAGCGGCACGTCCGGCAAAGTTTTTTATTTCATTTATTTCCATTGTTTTTGATTTCTTCGTTTTTCCGTTGTCGTTTTAATTCTTTCCCAACACAAATTGCCTTTTCTCCTAGTGTCGTATCAGTAAGGCGCTATTGCAGATAATTATAAATTCTGGATAGTTAGATGATTGGGTTTTGAGAATAATTTGAGAGAAGCAATTCGTAGTAAAAGAGGCTGTGGAAATGAAAGAGGTTATGTGTACAGAGAATGAGACGCACATAAAATGAACTAATTTGGGGACAGAAAAAGAAGGGGTGGTGGGTAATGAGGTTTTTGTTTGCTTTCTTTCAGCAGTAGTGGGTATTCAATTTGTACATTGTATATAATTAAGAGTGATTTCTTTTGTTGTTAATTTGAGGTGGAACCCGATAATTTGGTCTAATTGATATCTGAAATTGGAATTTTGTTTTCTCTTCTTGTTTCTCAATTTTGGTGTCCAGTATATATGGAATTGGTTGTTGAATTAGTGTCCATATATTTGGAATTATCTCTCTAATTTGCTCTAATTGATATCTAGAATTGGAATTGGAATTTGGTTCTCTTCTTGTTTCTCAATTTTGGTGTCCAGTATATATGGAATTGGTTGTGGATCTCTTTCCATAATTATGAAGACTATGTACTTGAATGATTGTTTGCTCCTATTGTGATGAAGACTTGTCAAGTTGAGCTCATAGACTGCATGACCCACCTCAACTCTGTTTGGAGATGAAGTGTCAACAACTATTGTGTTTTGTTTTGCTTCTTGGGAAACTTTTGATGATGACCATCACGAGTTTGACATGGTGTGTTAGAAGTATTATTTGGTTATAAGTGTTATTTGGTTAAATATCTTTGTTATGGGTATTTTTAGTACTTTAACTCAGTAGGTTACAGTTTAGGTTTGTCTTAGTTTGTTATAAATAGTCGTCTTTGCAACTATCGTATT
This sequence comes from Nyctanthes arbor-tristis, assembly GCA_963692815.1. Lineage (NCBI taxonomy): Eukaryota > Viridiplantae > Streptophyta > Magnoliopsida > Lamiales > Oleaceae > Nyctanthes > Nyctanthes arbor-tristis. Next base: position 128,860 of record CAVNYN010286691.1, read on the forward strand.
ATTATTGAATATGAAATCTTTTTTAGTTTTCACATTGAGAAGGTACACATTTATATTCATGAACCCAAAACCAATATTACCTCCGTGTGTTAGGAAAGTATCTTCAATATAGATTCAGAATCCAAAAATTATTGGACCTAGAATCTAGTTTTGTTTTTCCTTGTCTGTTTCATTTCGCTTAGAATTGTGATGAATCATGGTATGCGGATGCATCAAAATTATCAAAAGCCCATCTACTGGTGGAGCCAATTCAGTTAGCATGTGGAGATAAAATTAAGGTCCATGGTCAACAAGTCATTCTTACATTGGACAAAATTGTGGATTTTACAAGTTCTATCGAAGCTAATGTGATCTGAACTAGTATTGGATAAGACAATGCACAAGATTCGAGGGCGAATCTTTTCCAATCGCAGGGAGAATGATGAAGATGCTGAATAAACATAATTCTTATTAGAGATCTAATATGATAGTCTTTCAATGTTTAGAGAGTGTAAAAATCTTAATATTTTCTAACTTAATTTTATTTCTTGGTTGCCAATTAGCTAGGTTTATTTAAATCATATATAGTTAGATATTAATTTTAATTGGATTGTTTAGAAATATATCAATAAAATACATTGAAGAGTTTATACTGTTATTACACACCGAAATAGTTTATCCTATTTGTAATCTCGTATTGATTATTTGTTATGCTTCGGCCTACATCTATTTGTATTATTAAATTTGATAAACTATTTTATTTTACATTTTCATTTTATAATGGTTTAGTTGTGAATGTTTCTTTTGGTTGTCGTGCAATGATATTTTTCGAGATTATTATAATTACGGTTTAGTTGTGAATGTTGCTTTTGATGTATGTTTTAGGATCTGTTTTTTTGGTTTTGGAATTTTGCGAGAAATCAGTTCATGAAACTGCTGCATTTGGCAGTGGATTTTTTTGTCAATGTTTGGCACGGATATATGGACTTGATCACTAAATTAATAAAAGGAAAAGAGCATTTAGAAGGGTTGATCTGTTAGTACTTTCAAGTCATATAGTTCATAAGTACTATCTAGATTTAAACAAAAATGGAATTATGAAGATGGGATCTTGCTTAGAGATGGGTGATATTTTAGCAGGTAAAATTAACATCTCAAGTGGAGTATGGCCGTTATATTCCCTTGAAGATAGATTGTTACAAGCCATACTTGGCATTCTAGCTGCAGGTATCTGCTTCAAACGAAAATTGTTTAAAACAACCTATAGAAATGGGGGAGCCAAGAGCCATTAGAGGATTGGACCGGAAGTGTGAGCTGTATATTACACACAGCTTAATTACCCTTTATATATAATTTTTTTTTAATAAACTAAAAGAAAAAAATTTTCCTTTTTTTTTGTTTTGTTTTTTTTTTTGGGGGGGGGGCAGTGTTATAGGTGGTTCAGGTCGGGGCCGGGTAATGTGAGTTGGATCCAAAAACAAGAGAGGTATCCAGAAACTATTCTCATATATATTTCAGAGAAACGTGAAACCAAAGTAAGTGATAAAATAGTTTGAAAACTTGGGATCCTTTTAAGATACAAATTACTGAACAAGCTAATAAAGTACCATACATTGAACTAATAATACATATAAGCATGCAAAGTCAGTCTCATATAAAAGCTATGCATATAATTTCATTCATATATACCTAATGCCCTATTTATAGGTACAAATTCCTAAAGTACCAGTGAGCTAATCTAGTTACGTATAAGCATGCAAGATAAATTCGTACATATGAATAATAAAACTGGTGTATTTAATTATCGGACTGTAAGAGCAGTATTCTCCCCTATGAACTCAAAATGGACTAAAATGTTTGTTAATTAGTCAGTCCCTCTTCACCCTCATCATTCTTCTTACACCACTCTAGCTTTTCCTCCACAATCTTCTTCCTCCTATTTTCCTCCTCCTCCCTCTCCATCCTTATAGTTTGAACCACCGCATAACGGTATACTAGTTTTATTAATATGACTTATGCCCTATTTATTGATACAATTTGCCAAACAAACTTGAACTAATCTAGCTAGTTACATATAAGCATGCAAGGAAAGTGATGAAACTTAAACTTACTACCTTAGTTAATTGAATAATAATAACTTCATATAATTAAGATTATAACATATTTACACAACATAGGAAACAATATATATATATATATATATATCAAGGTAGCTCCTAAGTGATCACATTATCTCTAAAGTAATATACCTCCAAAAGATGATAAATATATTGAAAACACACCAATTTTGAGATGAAGCTGATTCAAGCTTCAGTAATTAGACAAGACAAATGCTTTGTTAATTAAGTGCATCTGTGAACTGATTAATCATGGAGACATGATAACTGTAAAGAGAATGCTTCAAGAATGTAAAAGTTTTCCTAAAAGGAAAACCCCAAAAATATGTAGAACTTAACTCAGACTTAGAAAATATGCTAAGTAGAGAGAAAGATATAGAAAGAGATAAAAGAACATGTTCAGACAGAGAGAGAATACAATTTGAAAATAAATGTTCGATAAAATATTAAAAACGACGAAAGAATGAACATTGAAGGTTAAATGGAATGAAAAAGACGTGTCTTTGGAGTATTGGCATCACAAAACAAGCCGTGGAAAAAAAATTAGGGAAAAGAGGTTGGTAGTTAACGTTGATACACGAAATGTTGAATCTGTAAAACGCTCTGATGATTAGAAAGTTTTTTATAATAATACCCAAAATTAATATATGTCAATTTAGACATACATATATCCCAAAATATTTGCATGAGATCACTTATAAAAAATTCTTCTATAGAAACCACACTATGGAGACGGTAGTTGTAAAAGGCAAACCACAAGTGGCTTCTTTAAACTATAGAATTGTGGCTTCTTATTTACTACAAATGCGATCCCTAGAATGTGGAGATTGTGTGGTTTCTATATAAAAAAAAAAAAAAAAAAACTGTAGTTATCAATGCCAAAGTTATTACATTATCTATAACATTGTGAACAAACTTTTAAACCCTAAAATCTATAAGTAATTCTACGGAGACGTGAATAAAAGACCATGCTCATATGATACAACTTCACTGGGTGATAAGCATGACATAGATAACTTTTCATCATCTAATACAATTGCACCACATCTACAATATCGTTTATTTATATCACAATTTCACGTATCCCTGAAATGTTTCAAGAAGAGTAAGTTATTAAATTTGCTCTAAATTTATCTCATCTAAACTAGTACTCATCAAGGAGATTCCTTTCACAATTGTTAATAACTACACCCAAAAATTGATATTTCTTACAATCAGTTTTCCTACTTTTCATGCAGAAGACCATGATTCTATACATAAAAGAATACTTATTATGTTTAAGAGAGGGAATTGTAGATAAGAAGACCAAACAAAAGGGAAAAGACCACAGAATAATAATTTAAATTTTATTTATTTATTTAGATGAAAGAAAGGCAAACTAAGGGTTGAGACAAAAAAATAATAATTGTCATGGTGACCCACAAAATCTGATGCACACTGGAAGCAATCTAGTAAAGATACAAAGGACAAGTTTAAAAAATTATAATGTTAAAATTTCCAAAATGCCCTCACAAAGTAGATCTTATGCACTAAAATTATTGCATTTAGTGGGGGACTGATGTTAATGCCTTCTACCAATGACTAATTAATTAATGACATATAATAATATAATAAATCATTAAATAAATAACCACTATATTTTCTTCTTACCTCTCACAGAACTTTACAATGATTAGACGAAAGATTAAGGATTTAATTCATTAAGGAGACAATATGCATGGGAATATAATAAATAAAGAAAAAAAGTTATACTAAAAAGATTAATTTTAGTTTAAAAAAATATTTTAATTTTAAAAAACATGCGAATGTGTCCCCTACCTTAAACCCAAACGACAATCTACTTGGGGGCCGAAAGATCTGTCAAAGAATCCCAAAAGATGCCCCAAAAAATGGAAGTTGACATGCAATCGAGTACTATATTGGGATCGTCTAACCGCACAGTATATTCATTCCATGATGGAAGCCATTGAAAAAAAATTACCACCTGATGTCAGACCAAAATCCATGGCTTCTCGGTTGTATAGTACATCCGAACATGTGAAAACGATTTAACCCAAGATATGTAGTGATATATATAGTACTAGATGAAGACTATTCGAACGGTTAGCAACTTGTTCTGAGAATATTATATTGTGGATCATTTAACTTGAGGTGGGTTTGTTTTAGGTAAAAAGTTCATTTAATTATTTTGCGGTTGATTTGTTTGTATCACATTTACTTCTAGGGTTTGAAATTCCATTCTCCAAATGATTTCAAGTCATTGGTCTTCAAGACCCGAATGGTAGGTTGATAAAACTACCGCCGTGGCACCAATGAAAATAAAATCCTAGTATAGTACATTTTGTTTGAGGCCAATCGAAAAGGATTTGAAAAGAAGTTTTATGCCTTGATTGATTAATACTTCTAGGGTTTAGCATGTATAATCACCTTCTATTTTGATTTTTCTCTTGTTTCTATTTATTTTACCGGTTGGGAAGAAGTCACTGATCATCATCACAAACAAATATATATCTACATGCAATCACAAATTACTAATCACTAAAAGAAGTTAAAGGCTATGCAAATATGTAAACTGATTCTGATGCAAAGTGAGAAAATGCAAATATATAAGAATTTATTAGAGAGAGAGAGAGAAAGGTACCCAATTTTGATCCGTATAGAGGAGAGGAGATTGAGAATCAAGAAAATGGCATGGAAGAAGTGGAATCATCATCAGGATTTGCTCCAGGGCTAGTAGCCTTCTTCTTCTTTTTCTTATAAGGGATTCCTCTAGCCTTAGCTTGACACTCCTTTACTTCCCTCAAGTAAACCCGAATCGAGCCACTAGCAAACGGATTCGTCTCTTGGGATCCACCATTCTCCTCATAGGCAGCCCGAAGCCTGCCGATGAGAGCATCGAGGCTACCCCAAGCCTGCCTAAGTGGGCAAGTGCACGGGGCCGGTGGCTCCGGCTGCCCATAGAAGATGCAGCCTTGCAAGTGAACCTTAGTCTTTCCGAACTGATCCAGGTATCGGAGAAATTCAAGAACATGGTTGCTGTTGGAATGGGAGAGTGGAACTGGTGGCCTCTGGTTCTTCAAGAACTGACCAAAAGTGTTCCAGTCCCTTCTCTTCTGAGACTCGTACCGGCTCGGAGTTGTCTCTACCGGCGGATCGCCGCCGCTGCCGGGGGATCTTGATGAACCTTCTGCCAAGTCTTTCCCTCTCTCCATGTTTTTAATGATCAAACACTAGCCAGCATCAAAATTTTCTGACTTTGTTCCTAAATAAGGTGAAACCTGCAGGTGATGGTTAAAGAAATAGTGATGAGAAAATTGAGAGGTTTGTGGGTTGGGGGGGGGGGTGGGGGAGGTGTTGGAAGATGAGATTCCCATCAGAGGCCCCTCTTGAGTTGACATGCAATGGCCCACAAGAAGTTGCTTTCTGCTTCTTTTTTTCTTCGTCTTTCTTTTCTTACTATTGCAGTTCTTTTATTTTAACAGTGCCCTTGGTTATACGTTAGTCATTATTAAGTTTACAATTATTGGTGATGACTATGGATATCATACGGAAAAAATGTATTAGGTTTTGGGTTCACATAACCCTAAAACAGAGAAATTCGCATCCCCAAAAAAGTAATTAAAATGGATATGTGATAGAAAAAGAAAAATAATTGATACTGTAGCGCAAACAAGAAGTGAGAATATTTTCTTTTTCTTTTTTTTTTTTTTTCCAAAGCTTCTTCAGTTCAGGTCTCTATGAATCTTCCACATAAAGATATCCTCAAAAGAACGAAACTATTCTTTTTAGTCATCATTAGAGGCCCCAAGTGAGAATATTTTCTTAGTACTAAAATAGAGAAGAATAATCGATAATGTCTCACAGAGAAGACATGAAAGAATTTTCCTAGTTCTAAAACGGAGAAGAATAATCGATATTGTCGCACAAAGAAGTCGTGGAAGAAAGAATTATCACTATCAATTTATTGTAAGTTCCATTACAATAATATAACTAGTCAATTATAGAACTTGCTGAACCTAATAAATATGCAGTTGTTCAAATGAAGTGAATTTTCAAGCCGATCAAGGATGAAAGGACAACATTGCCATAAACAAAAAAGCCAAATATTATTAAAACATATCACTTATTTTTCCATAGCAGGCAATTACAAGTCTAAACAAGCGCGTAACACGAGGACGGATCCTGTGTGTGACTAACAGGATTCCTGATAATAACATCAAGATAGCTGCTATATATGTGATATGTACGTTGTATTTCCTATTGCTTTTTTTTCATGGCTGTCACTTTCAGATGGAACTGGAATATTGTGTATAGTCCTTTGAATATCAAGGGATTTTAGAAAGTAATACGATAAATAGCATTGGGAGTTGTTTGTCTCCAGAATACAAGCCTAATGTCAGGATTTTGGAAGCACGATTTGATGTTTACAAGAATACTTGAGAAGAATCCCCATCAATCTTGAGAAAAATGCCCGTAACCGTCTGATCGATGCAATACAAAAATTTTACGAGTCGAGTTCAATCAAGAACATGAATTTAACTCTGTCTGATGAATGCAATGCAAAAATTTTACAAGTCGAGTTCGATCAAGAATATGAATTTAACTCGATCGATCCAACTTTATTTATGCTAAAAAATGAATCTTTCCATTTCCGGGAAACTGTTGTAATCACCACAGGAATTTTTGGTTTTCCAATTTCCACAAATGACGAATGGGTAGTTAGAAGATTAAATTGAAAGATCTATCTTTTAAAAGAATTGTTGAACCACCAAATCTGAAGATAAGATGGACTTTAACCAACAACATATCTATCAATTCTTAAGAAATGAAACAAATTAAAAGACAATTTTCAACACATAAATATATTCACAAATCAAATATTAATTAATTGGTTGAATCCGTACGGAATTTTAAACTAAAAATTATTGGGTTGGCTATTAATAAATATATTCACAAATCAAATATCAAATATTAAATATATTCACATAAATATATTCACAAATCAAATATTAATTAATTGGTTGAATCCGTACGGAATTTTAAACTAAAAATTATTGGGTTGGCTATTAATAAATCAGAATCTGGTTGGTTCTTTCTGTACAGTACACTCTTTCTTCCCATTATTTGCAAAGAATTTTAGAAAGCCAGGGGCATACGCTAAGTTGATGGAAGTGACAGCTGACCAATACCAAGGTCCCACTAAATGGTTAACCATTACCCTTCTTTTTTATTTTTTGATTAATTATCACTAGTATACCGCTTTCAAGGGTATAATTAGATGGGGAAATAAATCTAGGTGAAAATTTTGGATCAAACAAAAGCCCTAACGAGAAAGACGGAAGGGAAAAACATAGACTTTTTTGAAAGACGAATAGTCCTATTCAAATGCTTAGACATCTGGTGGTATAATACCGCCAAATAAACACTTGTCCTCTCACATTGGACAATCCACATAAAATGTCTGGTCAAATAACACCGCTAGACGTTTGGTGTTTAAACAAAATTAAGAGGAGTAGAGAAGCTTTTCATTGCGTTTTGTGGTTATTATTTTAATTTATTTCTATTTTCATTCCATGCTAGCTATTCATTTTTATTAATTCTAGCCCATGTTGGGTAATCAACAATTGTACTGTGAATTCTTATAATGAGTGCTGTGTGTAACATTTAAGTTTTATTAACTCTATTATAATAATAATAATAATAATAATAACAACAATAACAATAATAATAAATTTTAAATTCAACTTGGACCCACCTAAGATGGTCTACAAAAAGGAGCAGAAAAAGACCCTTCTTTTCAACATCCTCGAGCCATTACAGGTATGATTGTATGAAGATATATAGAACTGTGCATTTCTTATGCACTTTATGACTTGGGGCAAAAAGGTAAATGCGAAAACTAATATTTACAATTGTTGACCGGGCCATGTGATATATGCTATTCGTAAGAGAGTTATAAAATTATCTTTAGACGAGTAAAATTTTTTCCTATCGTTGTCAATTGTTCAAATATGTGTAAATGAGACGAAGAAACGAAAAGAAGGAAAAAAAGAAGATATAAAAAAAAACTAAAAAGAACAGAAAAAGCTATGCAGCCTAATGAGATTTGTACCATGCTGTGGTATGGGTTTCAGGGTTTAAAATTCTGATGGTTGGCATAATTGAATCTTTGAATTGTATGGCTTCTTCTGTTCATGAAAAATATGTTTCTTCACAATCAAATTAATGTTAATTAGTGGGAATCGTTGGAAACCTATATAAAATGGTGATGGATTTCATGGTTATAAGATACAGATTGATAACAATCCAAATATCAAATCATTCCAAAAATATCAAACTTGATTTTCTAAAGTTCTTCAAGTTCCAAGTTTCCGAATTTCAATTATGTTTGTGCCCAATCTAATTGCTAGTAAACCCACAAAACAATTTACATGTGAGGCCCTTAAGCACCTTCATCAACTCCATTAGTTTGAACTAATAAACTGTTCCGCGTGGTAGAAAGAAAAATAATGAGGCACGTGATACGATTAAGATTGTTGAACATAAATAAAATAAATAATATAAAACTGGCCCGATATATCAGCTTAAAACTTTTAGATTAAGTGGTCTTGATAATTTGTAACCATTACTTAAGCGGAAGTGTATTCCATTCTTGGCCTCAAACTTTTGTTTTAGCAGAGAGATGACACGTCTCGGTGGAGACTGATTACAAAGCAGCTTATCATCTAATTATGGACATGAATAAAGGTCCTTGGAAGATTCAACGTGATATTATGGAGATTAGGGATATGATCAAACATCATAATATTCATATTCATCACATATGGAGAGAGGGTAGATTTCATGGCCAATAAAGGACGGGAAGAAAGAGGATTAAAGTCCTATACTGCGAAGGAACTACATGGACAACTGAGAGGGATCCTGCTCTTTTAGAATTGAATTGTAATAAGAGGTAGTGCCTCTACTTGCATGATTTTTAGTGATTAGATGCTTGTTGACACTCAAATGTACTTGCATGCTTATTAGAGGCAAGGCTCGTATGTCCCCCGCCATGTACCCTTTCCATATATATATATATATATATATCAATAAAATTCTTATCTCGAGGTTTGGATTTTTGAGCCGAGAAATTTCCTCAAAAAAAAAAAAAGAAAAAGAAAAAAATTAAAAGTGGTCTCAACAATTCGACATCGTATAAGAATAGGCAAAGTCCTAGGTTCAAATTTTTGCGCCACCCAATTAAATGAAATATGCACATGTTAGGCTTTGATGTAAAAAAAGATCCTGCCTAAATGTGAGGGGGCATGTTGAAGATATAATATATAAATAATAAAACTTTTAGATCAAGTTACATTAATAATTCTGTTAGACGTATTATTTAGATTAGATTTCTTTGTTAGGGAACCTTGGTCATTTTATTTATTAGGGCTTCGTATTTAATGTCCTACATTTATAAATAGAGTCGTTTATAATTGTTTGACACAATATTGAATATGAAACGCTATTAGTTTTCACATGGTATCAAAGTGAAATTAGATCTTGCACTAAGTGGATCATTACTTCCATTCTCCAACGAGCGAGTTTCGCCGCTCGTCCAACAAAGTCCTTTATTTGGTTTATTTTGATTATTATGGTTTTAGCTTCTTTGTTTTTCTGTTTGGAACTACACTCGTGCAGGCAAAGTTTAAGCTCTTGTTTGATTGATTCTATGGGTTTAAATTAGTTATTTGTTTGGACTTTGCATATGATTATAAGAATATTGATTTCATTTGTGGTTAATTTGAGGTGAACCCGACATGAATTAGTGTCTATATATTTGGAATTGTCTCTCCTCAGCTTAGTCAAGTTGAATTTAGAATTTGAATTTAGTTCTCTCTTCTTGTTTCTCAATTTTGTTTCTCAATTTTGATGTCCATTATGCATGTAATAGTTGTTGGGCTCAGATCTCTTTCCATAATCATGAAAATTATTTACTTTGATGGCTATTTGCTCCTGTGTTGAAGAGTTGCCAAGTTGAGCTCATCTACCACATGAGTTGTTCTCAACGCTGCTTGGAGATTAAGTATTTTGTTTTGGTTCTTGGCAAACTCTTTTGTGGAGAAAAAAAGAATGAAGATTTAGGTTATATCCAATATGAGTTCATTCACACTACATGACTTCACTAGCTAGGTCTTACTGACATCTTATAACGAAGTCAAGTTATTTGTTAATAAGGTAATTGTTCAGGTAAATTTAATATATACTCACTGAACTTTAGAAATGGAATTACTAACTTATTGAACTTTGGAATGTAACTACTAACTCATGACTGAACTTTGGACAATGCTCACAATCCATCAATATCTTAACCACCTTTTGCATAAATTTAACAATGTTAGTGACGTGGCTAACGGCTACATTTTAAAGTTACTAGACACTCACTATACTTTATGAATGTAAATATTAACTCACTGAACTTTCATATGTAACAAAAAACTCACTAAATTTTTGAGAATGTTTATTATCCACCACCTATATGAACGCAAATTCATTCCCTTATTTCCTTTCATTCTTTTAGGCTTTTATATTAATTTTTTTCATTTTGTTATTAATTCTTTTAGGTGTCATCGCGTAGTACAAATTTAAGCAAATCCGTTGATCATACAATTACACATTTATTATTGAAGATAAGATGCCGTGAAATTGTATGTGTAGTGATCAATTGACATTTTCATGTGTTTTTTTTTTATAATAACAAAAGGAAAAAAGTAATATTAAAGTCTAAAAGAATGACATGAAATAAGGAAATGAATTTGCATTCATATAGGTGGTGGATGGTAAATATTTTCGAAAACTAAGTGAGTTTTTGGTTACATATGATAGTTCGGTGAGTTAATAGTTACATTTATAAATTATAGTGACTGTCCAACAACTTTTAAAATATAGTCGTTAATCACGTCATTAACACCGTTAAATTTATGCAAATGGTGGTTAAGACAGTGATGGCTAGTGAGCATTGTCCAAAGTTCAATGAGTTAGTGGTTACGTTCCAAAGTTCGGTGAGTTAATAGTTATATTTTTAAGTTCAGTTAGTATTCATTAAATTTACATGTAATTGTTCCAAAAAAGTGTATGACACGTAAATTTAGCAGCAAGAATGAGCAAAATTTAATTTTTTGGAAAATTGCACTTGAAGTTATCAACATTCTTCAAAATTTCCAACTGGGTCACTGACCTTTCATTTTTGGCCTAAAAGTTCCTAACTCCTAGCTAGATAGGTTGGAAGGTAACTGGACGTGCTCAGGTTGAGTCAGTCCTAACATACCCCCAAACATTTTTCTTTACCATCCGCGCCCTCATGATCTACTAAAAAATGGGGCCGGGTAGCTATTTTACCCCGTTTAGTGACCCATTTGTATTTTTAATTTTTTTCCAATTTTTTTTTTATATTTTTCATATTTTATTCTTTAAAATTTTCTTTTAATTTAATGAGTTGTGCTATTTGAAATAAAGTGTATATAGAAATTTAAACAAAATTGACACATGGCAGAATCTTCTTTTTTAACACATCACATCACCTTTACATCAAAGATAATTATATGAGTTACATGTCCTTTTGTCAATTTTTTATCTCCACTTTTGTCAAATAGAATTATTCTTAATTTAAATTGGATGCGTCGGGCGGGTCGGGCTAGGTTAAGGTAGACCCAACTCGACTTACAACCCGAAATGAGCCAACCTAGTTCTCCCCGCCAACTCGTGGGGTTGAAATTTTTTAGCTCCATTCAGATCGGGGCGTCGATGGGTTTTCAGTCAAAACAAATCAAATTGCCACTAAGCTTTAAAAAAGTTATCTAACTTACCATTATAGTTTCAAAATTACATCAAATGCAATAGAATTTTTGAAAAGTTGTGTTGGATGCGATTATAATTTAAAACTTATTTCGCTTACCATTAAACTCACAAAAAATCTTACCCTAATTGTCACTCAATCATTATCAGCTCAAAAATTAAGAAAGAATGATGTAAAATAAGGATTTTACAATGTGATAGTTTCAATATAATACATGATACAATCAAATTATAAGATTTCAATTAAAAGAAATCCGATTTCAAGAATTTCAACTTCAAACAAGTAAGATTTTTCTAAGTTCAATAGTAAATGAGATGAGTTTCAAAATTTAGTGGCGGATAAGATAATTTTGAAAGACACAACAACTTTTGAAATAAATGTTAAAGTGCAATTGCATATGAGATAACGTTTAAAAAGTTTGGTGACATTTAAAATAATTAACTTGGACAGTTTTACTTCTAATTATTCAAATATATATATATATATAAATAACGTATATAAGGATAAATAATGTCAAGAGTCGATCTCACAAAAATTGATATTGTAATATTCCAAAAGGTCATGTGCATTTCTACTTAACAAAAGTTCGATTGTTTGTTGCCAAAAATAAAAGATCAGGGATTTAGTTATGCTTTATGAGAAAGTTAAGGACATTAATTGCCCTATCTGTTTGGGCTAATTTGTAGAAATGAGCCCTATCGTTTTTGTTGGCATCAATTTTTCCATATGAAAAGAACGTAGATGATTGGCTAATTGACGCTCTCTATCCTAAAGCTTTAACCTTGCTCTAATTTTTAACCTTGACCTTTGAAATCTAACATTTTTACCCTTCAACTTGACTTCCTTTCCTCTTTTTTTTTCTTTTTTTTTTTTGTCATAATCAACCCTTTTTAATTAAACTAGTAATAAAAATATGTGTTGCACATTTTATGTAAATGATGAATTATACAAGTAAAATTCCTCATTTTGTTAGAGTTCTACATTGTTCTCTAAATTTAGCCCTACTAATTTTGAATTTCTATCCATGAAATGTAAAATGAATGTAAATTTGAAAGTAGATACACTACTAGAAAACATGATATCACCAATGAAAATTTTCCAACAGATGCACATGAGTTGGAAATTTCTGACGAAAAAGTCTGAGTGTTGGAGATTTCTGACCGAAACAAAGTCTGTCAAAAATTTCCAACGGCATCCACTAGGCCGTTGGAAAGTTCTGACAACAATGGTAGCCGTCAGAAATTTCCGACAAAATTTTTAAAATAAAATGAATACTTTTAGAAGTTTCCAACGGACTTGAAGTTTCGTCGGAAATTTCCAATGGAAAGTATGCATTTCTGGCTGAAATATCCTTAAAAATATATTTTAATTGTCCTTTAAAGAAAATTTTCTTTCTTTATTATATTAAATATTGTTAATTAAAACTTTTTTTCAATAAGTTTGAGATAAGTTTTATTTTTTAATTATGATAATAATTCATCTAATCACTTTATTAATATGTTTTAATATGCACAATTTTAATATGCACAATGTTCTATAATAAATATAGATTAATTTTTAGACTGCAAAAAAATATAGGAGATATGTTAACTTTTTTTGCAAACTAAAAGATAAGTTAACTGACATGTATCAAGTAAAATTTTGTTCTAAATTTAAAAACGTTACAAAAAATTAAAAGTTTTATTAACAATCAACAACCCTTAGATATGAAAAAGAAAATAATTTATGTTTTTGCATCCGTAATTAAAAGCACAAACTAAAGTTAAAAAAAAAGGAAAAAAAGAAAATCAACGACAAAAACGAACAGTCTCCACAAAGGACACCAGTTAGCATGGAACGGAAATAATATCAAATATAGAATCTCAGTATGCATAACAATCATTGTAGTTATGTAATTCAGAAGATATTGAGTAGTTAGGTGTCATCCTTCAACTATTGCTGGGCATATGTGTGGCATGTGCACACATATATAATCATTTCCTTTTGCTCCATTCGCATACATGACCCGCACACTTGCCTTATGTTCCATGCACTCGAATAATGTTTGGCAATTCATTTGTAAAAGAAATATGACAAGAAATAAATTTTAATGCCAATGTGGTTTTACCCGATGAAAAAAATATAAAAAAAACTTTAATCTTTCATTGGTTATTTTGTGGTTAATCTTTAAAACAATGGATGTAAATAAAATTTTTTATTAATTTTATTGGTTTAAAAAATTCACATAAATCACATTCTTGCTGATTTCTCCAATAAATTTTTGTAAACCATCTTTTATTATTCTTACTTTTAATTAACAATAAATATATAATGTAGAAAACTCAGGGCAAAATATTATATTTAATGACATACTCAAATAAATTTAGAGTGTAAACGAAATATTTAATATAATAAAGGTTAATGAAATAATAAATAATATAAGTCCAATGCTTAAAAAAGAAAATTTATTATTTCTAAATTTACAAAATTACTAGAAGATCCTTTTAATATATACATATATATTTGATGGGAACATATTAACAAGAATATACAATAGCCTGGTGGTTGGGAATTTACTCCCCAACTCCCACGTCCAGGGATCGAGTCCCCACTTTGCATTATTGAATAGGATTTATTCCCGGGTCGGAGGGTTACATTAGCGGGTTAGGCACTGGATGCTGGTCAAACCCGTGGGTTCAGGGTCGGGTCGGGCAAAATTTTTTTCATTTATTATTTTTTTTGATGTCCGTCGGAAATTCCAACGGAGCGAAATCCGTCAGAAATTTCCAGCGGACGCTTGACGTCGGAAGTTTCTGATAGTAGCTGCCGTCAGAAAACTTTCCGAATCCATCGAAAATTTACGACAAATACAAAATTTTCGTCGAAAAGTATTACTGAGCAGGGTATCACTGACGGTTTTTCCGATGGTGTTTTTCCGTCGGTGAAGGCTGTTTCTGACAAATTCTTAGTTTCACTGACGGAAAAGGCCATCGGTGATGCCCATTTTTCTAATAGTGATAATGCAATGGATGTATGGAAAAGTAAAAATCTTATGCTAGGAATTTCGATATTGAAGTTACAAAGATGATGGAGATGAGAATTCTAAAAGTTCCAACCCATTATGTCTTTTATAAAGTTTAGCCCATTGACTAGTCATAATAATTATTTTCTTATTTTATTTTCTTTCTTGGTTTCCAAGTTAATCAATTTCTATTTAAACTTTATATAGAATCCATTGTAAATCAGTCGATTTCTAATAAAGAATTGAGTGTGTTTTCGAGTTGCAATCCAAAAGTTGTTGATTTGTATGTGTTGTAGATTCGTTCTACATCAGATTGGTATCAGAGCATGGTTTGTAGAAGAGGACAAGATGCTCACGGTGGTCATAGGGACTAAGAACTTGATGAGGAGATAACATATTTTCGTAATCAGATTGAGAATCTAATCACAATGTTCGATTGATTTGAGACACGGGTGAAGAAGTCTATGACGTGTGGACAAGGTTCTAGACAAAGAACTAGGGTTTTAGGTTTTTGTCGGCGGCCTAGAGGGTACCATTGGTTTTTGGATTAGCGAGCAAGCCTCATTAAGGAAGGGGAATCAGTTGTTGATTCTATAATTTTTTTTACATATAGGCTACATGTGGCTGTTGGTGAGAAATAGCCACAAAAATTGAATAGATAGAGGTTCCAGTTGACAAGAATGTGGAACTAGTTGGCGTCTTAAGTGAAACTAGCTTCGAGTCAGACGAGATGATGAATTTAAATAGTATGGAGAAGAAATTGACGAAAATTGGTGATGAGACCTCAAAAGTTTGATGGAAAAAGTGTTCAAGACCAATAGTTATAACATGGTTGCGGACCACGTCTATAAGGGAGTCCAGTTCCTTGATGAAATTGAAGATTTCAACATAGTTGTAGACGTATTCAAGGGACTCCAGTTTGTAAATAATGAAACTAAATATTCTGTGATTGCAGGTTTTCAATGGGCTTCAAAGGAAGGTTCCCTTGTTGAAATCTATTGGAATGATTTACAGAAAGATTACTGGTTAATGCTGTTAAGTCAATGAACCTGCCATTAAACTTGATGTCAAAGAATCATTCTTACTTTGAGTGTGGAAAGGCTAGAATTGAGAACGAGTCCAATATTCGAGGGTGAATCTTCTCCACCCAGGGTGAATGATGGAGATAAGAATTCTAAAGTTCCAATCCATTATGTCTTTTATTAGTTTAGCCCATTAATCAGTCAGGGTTTTAGGATTCGTAATATTTACTTATTTTCTTATTTTATTTTCTTACTTGGTTTTCAATTTCAATTTCAATTTCAATTTCAATTTAAACCTTAGATAGAACCCATTGTAAAGTGGTTGAGTGTCTTTTCGATTTGTGTGGAGTGTTGACCCAATTGGTGATCAAAAGTCCAGCCCAATTCAGCAGCCCAGTTTATGGTCCATCTCTTTCTCGCGAATCCTTAAACGGCTCAAGTGCTTTGATCTCAGTCGTTGATAACCAAGATTCATCCTGGCCATTCATTTGGGGTATTTAAAGGCTGTTTAACTCTCAGAAAGGGAAAAACATAATTTTTATGTTGCTAGGGTTTTTTTTAAACTGTAAATTTTCTCTCTATCTTTCTGTTTCATATCTTGGTAAGACTCAGATACCCTAAGACTTAGATTAGGGTAGTGGAGTTAGGCCGTGGGTTTGAGAGGTTTTGTTGTGAGGATTCAGTGTAACTACTCATTCTTTGGGTTTGTCTTGGTGATAGCTTGTAATCTCCAGTGTTATTTTGGTGGTTCTAGTGAAAGGAAGAAATATCAACCTAGGGTTGAGTCTCAATAGTGAGGAGTAGGAATCCCAATTGACTTTGGGGTTGGGAACCTTTATGGGGTCCTTAGGGGCCGAAACAATCCCTGGAGTTCTTTATTGTTCTTATTTTCCTGTTTTGCGCTTATTCTGTTTATTTGGATCTGTATGATTGCCGCTCACAATCCTAACATGTGGTATCAGAGGGTTGAAATATTACTGGTGAGCCCGATTGTTTGAATTGAACATTGGCAACAGGTAAGTGTTTTCTTCTCTGTTCTTGAGGATTTCATATTATGTTCTTAGGGTTTGCACTTATTTAGTTCTGGACTAGATAGCTTGCTCTTAGGGTTTCTGTGAGTTGAATCTTGATTTTTGATTGTGTGAATTAATCCTATATGCTGCTAATAATTAATCACACTTTCGGTTTTGAGTAATTCTGTCTGATGGTCAAATCCTCAAGAACTCTATCTCATTTCTTGGTTACTGCTTTCTATTCCTATTTTTGCATCATTGTTTTATTCCCAAAAACACTGGATTGCACTAGCCTTCCTTTAAGGACCTTGACTTGAGATCATCGAGACTCATGGAATCCTGGGACTTCTAGGGTTGGCGATTGTTTTCTTCCATTTTTTGTTCGTGCGTGGAACTTTAGTAAGTGTCTTATTGACATTCTTTAATGTTATTGGGCATATAATTCTGATCTTTGCTTGAGTGACTTCTATTTCTTGTTCTATTCTTATCTGAGTGCTTTTGCCTATATTGTCAACATGTCTGGCTCTTCTTTTCGTCTTCCTCCTTTTTAATGGGATAGGAGACTTTCTTATCTGGAGACAAAATGAAAAGTATTCTTGTTCAATAGAAGGTTGTTAAGGCTCTTGATAAAACTTTTGATAATGCAATGACACTCCTCAAATTAAAGAAATGGATGACATGGCCTATGCTTTTGTTGTACTGCATTTATCTGATTCAGTGTTGAGAAATGTGGGTGAATTTAAGAGTGTTGAATTTTATGGAGGAACTCTATCTTGAAAAATATTTGCCAAATAAAATGTTCTTTCTTGAAAGACTTCAGTTTCAAAATTGATCCCTCAAAAGAACTTTCTCAGAATCTTGATGTGTTTAATAAGTTGTTGCTTGATATTAAGAACACTGGTGACAATAGTACTGGTTCTTATAAATCTGTTGTTCTCTTAAATGCTATCCCTGAAGCCTATAAAGATGTTAAAAATGGCATAAAATATGGAAGGGAAACTTATGATCTTGATGTTAATCGAAGGATCTTGAGTTAAGAACTGATAAAGAACATAAGGTTCAAGAGGGATTAATGGTAAAAGGGAAATCACATAATAAAAATAAACAGAAGTCTGATTGGGGTCAAACCAGTGGGAATTATCAGCAGAATAACAAGAAAGGAAAGAAATGGAAGGGTAATAACAAAGATAACAAGGATAAGTCTAAAAACTGAAAGTGTTACGGTTGTGGTCAATTGTAACTTACATTTAATTTGAAACTTTAAAACATTCATTTGTTTTTATTTCATGATTTATTTGGTTTTACTTTTTCGGTTTCAAGTTCCTATTGTGTTATAACCCCATTACGCATGAATTTACTCTACCATTATAGTATTCATATGGGGGTTATAACTTAACCTCTATAAAAAAGGGCTTATTCTCATTTGAGAATGATATAGGAAAAGTTAGTAAAAATCCCTCATGTATAACTATTATTTTATACTATTTGGCAATAGGATAGAGGCTCGTTCTTCACTCCTTATGATCGTGCTCACGGACGGAGTATTAGCTGAGAGCTAGGGGTTTTATCTTGGAGCCGTGTCACGCCGATAATACCCCCACGAGGGGAGGCCAACACGACTTTACGACAGTGTTCTTGACATGACTCTCTTAGACCAGCCTTTCTAACTTTTCCTTCTACATTTCTATTATTTTATTTGATTGAGATAATGTGTTAATTTTATGTTACACGAGTATCACACAAATAACACAATTTCTCCAACATGGTCAAACTAGGCATTATATTAAAGACTATAATAAACCTTCTGGTTTGCTTGCTCAACTTGGTACACAACCTGAACAAGGGCATTAGCCATTCATAATGGAAATGATGTTGTGGATGGGTATATGGCTATTCATGATGATTCTGTGGTGAGTCAAGTGTCTAAACTGTCTAAAGGTGATAAGTGGCTGCTTGATTCAGGGTGTACTTGTCATATGACTCCAAATAAGGTATTGCTTAATGGCTTTTCCAAAGTTGGTGATGGGATGGTTGTTATGGCTAACAACATTGTTTCTAAAGTGGCCGGTATGGGTGATGTTTGCTTAAAATTTGATTCTAGTTTTGTTTATACTTTTAAGAATTGAGACACATGCCTGACTTGAATAAAAATTTGCTGTCTATTTCTGATATTGAAATTGAGGGTTTCAAGGGGAAATAGGGGATGGTATGGATGTTGTGTGGAATAACAAATTTGCCTTTACTGCTATGAGAATGAACAGACTGCTCTTCCGTAAAGCTGAGTCTGTGATTGACTCTTCTGCCTTTTCTGTGTCTAGTAACTCATATATGACTGTCTTATGGCATAGGAGACTTGCATATATTAGTTCTAATGGTTTGTAAATTTTACATAAAAATGGTTTCTTTGGAAAAGATAAAATTTCAGACTAATTACTTTTTTGTGAAGATTGTATTTTTGGAAAACAATATAGAGGAAAGTTATCAAAAAGTGTACAAAGAGCTTCTTCTGTTTGGGAGTATGCTCATAGTGATATGTGGGGCCCTACTAGTACTCCAACTTTTGGTGGTAACACCTATTTTCTTTCAATCATTGATGATTGTAATGACCCACTCCACTTTGATACAATATTGTCTACTTTGGGCCTAGCTCGCACCGTTTTGCTCTTGGGTTCTACCCAAAAGGCCTCATGTCAGATGGAGTGAGTCTCTTAACATATAAACTTGTCTCATTTTCTTTTACCCAAGCGATGTGGGATTGAAGCTGTCACAATCGCCCCGTCTAAGGGGGCCTAATGTCCTCGTTGGCCACATTTTCAGTTGGGCTCCGCTCTAATACCATCTATAACGACCCGCTCCGTCTTGACACGATATTGTCTGCTTTGGGCCTAGCTCGCATGGTTTTGCTCTTGGGTTCTATTCAAAAGCCCTCATGTCAGATGGAGTGGGTCTCTTAGCATATAAACTAGTATCTTTTTCTTTTATCCAAGTGATGTGGGATTGAGCCAATAGCCAAACTACTACTGAGCCCTAACTTCGCCCCAAAAGGATCCTCGTAAGGGAAGGACTGACCCAGCCCATTTAACTTGGTAAGGTATTACGTTGGAGACCAATGTGAGATGGCAGCACTACCCATAGCACACAGATATGGTGAGATGAGGCTGTGCTATGGGTAGTGCTCTAATCCCACATCGATCTGCAACGTAATACCTGACCAAGTTAAATGGGTTTGGACAGTCCTTCCCTTACGAGGATCCTTTTCGGGCAAAGTTAGGGCTCAGTAGTAGTTTGGCAATGGCCCTAACTTCACCCCAAAAGGATCCTCATAAGGGAAGGACTGAACCAACCTATTTAACTTAAGAGGAGGCTGTGCTACAAGCAGTGCTCCAATCCCACATCGGTCTCCAGCGTAATACCTTACCAAGTTAAATGGGCTGGGTCAGTCCTTTCCTTACAAGGATCCTTTTGGGGCAAAGTTAGGCTTAGTAGTAGTTTGGCTATTCAGAGAAGAGGCTATGCTACGAGCAGTGCTCCAATCCCACATCAGTCTCCAACGTAATACCTGACCACGTTAAATAGGCTGGGTCAGTCATTCCCTTATGAGGATCCTTTTGGGGTGAAGTTAGGGCTCAGCAATAGTTTGGCTATTCACCACGACCCCATAGCGCTGGCTCAGAGTTTACGCTAGGAGCGTGGTAAGAGGAGGCTGTGCTACGGGTAATGCTCCAATCCCACATCGGTCTCCAACGTAATACCTGACCAAGTTAAATGGGCTGGGTTAGTCCTTCCCTTATGAAGATCGTTCTGGGGCGAAATTAGGGCTCCGTAGCAGTTTGGCTATTAAGGCTGTACTATGGGCATTGGTCTCCAACGTAATACCTGACCAAGTTGAGTGGGCTGGGTCAGTCTTTCCTTACGAGGATCATTTTGGAGCGAAGTTAGGCTATTTGCTTAATTCTACATCGCTGGGGTAATAGAAAAGGAGGCCAATTTTTATGATGAGAAACCCACTCCATTTGACATGAGACCTTTTAGGTAGAACCCAAGAGCAAAACCATGCAAGCTAAGCCAAAAGCGGACAATATCGTGTCAAAGTGGAGCGGGTCGTTATAGATAGTATCAGAGCAGAGCCCAACCAAAAGTGTGGCCAACGAGGACGTTGGGCCCCCTTAGGTGGGATGATTGTGACAGTCTCAATCCCATATCGCTTGGGTAAAAAAAAAAAAAGGAGACTAATTATATGCTAAGAGACCCACTCTATCTGACATGAGACCTTTTAGGTAGAATCCAAGAGTAAAATCATGCGGGCTAGGCCCAAAGTAGACAATATCGTGTCAAAGTAAAACGAGTCGTTACAATGACTATTCTAGAAAAGTGTGGGTATTCTTACTTAAAAATTAATCTGACACTTTTCAAAAATCTAAAGAATGGAAAACTTTAGTTGAAAATCAATTTGAAAAGAAAATAAAGTGTTTAAAGACTGATAATGGTCAAGAGTTTTGTAATAAGCCTTTTGATGAGTTTTGCAAACTTAATGGTATCAAAAGACACAAACCAATTCCACACCCCTCAGTAAAATAGTGTTGCTGAGAGGATGAACAGGACTCTCCTAAAGAGAGTGCCAGCTATATGCTCAAGTCTTCTGGGCTGTCTATGTCATTTTGGGATGAGGCATTAATGATTGCTTGCTTTATAATTAGTAGATCCCTTTCATCTATTTTAGATGGCAAAACTCCTGAGGAACTGTGGTCTAGTAAACCCACAAATTACTCATTTTTAAAAGTGTTTGGCTGTGCTGTTTTCTCTCATATTAAGGATGATAAACTTGATTCTAGATCTCAAAAATGTGTGTTTTTGGGATATTTTGGAAGGGGCGAAAGAGTATATGTTGTGGGTGAGAGATCAACTTGGTATTAAAATTGTTACTAACAGAGATATCATTTTTCATGAATATGATTTTCCATGTCTTTCTAATAAAGCTTCTGCAGGTTCTGACCCTAAGGGGCCAGATTTATTCCCTAATGATACCTTCACTAGTTTAGATACTGATGATAATGAGAACACACCAAATGAGGTGGAAAATCCACCTAATAGTTCTAATACTCCAGATGAATAGCATATTCCTAATGATAATCATGATCAAAGTGAACAATATGAAACTTCTCCTTGTTTATCTGATTATGTGTTAGCTAGAGATAGGGCAAAAAGAGTTACTAGATCTTCTGTGAGATTGAATGATTTTGATTATGCTATTTTGTCTTTTAGTGTATTTGAAGAGAGATCTGAGTGTGAACTAAATACATTTGATGAAGCTGTGTCTAATAAGCATGCTAAGTCTTGGTGGATTGCTATGAATGATGAGATGTCTTCTTTGAATAAGAATAAAGCCTGGGTGCTTGTTCCTAAATCTGTTAATAAATCAGTTGTAGACTATAGGTGGATCTATAAGGTTAATGAGGGCCTGATACTGTTAAATTTAAAGCTAGATTAGTTGTTAAAGGGTTTACTCAAAAGCATGAGATTGATTATAATGAAACTTTTTCTCCTATGGTTAAATATGTCACTTTACAGATTACGTTTTCACTTGTTGCACAATTTGATTGGGAAATGGAACAAATGGATGTGAAAACAGCTTTCTTACGTGGATGAAAAAATTTTTATGTCCCAACTTCCTGGTTTTATTGATCGTAACAATTCTGACTATGCGTGTTTGCTGAAAAATCTCTGTATGGTTTAACACAAGCCCCTAGATAGTGGAATAAAAGTTTTGACTCTTATATGAAAAAATTGGATTTTTGTACTAGTATAACGTCATCAATAACTTTTGAATAATTTTAAGCGCTCCAAATTACTTTAGTATCACAGTGACTAATTCTGATTGATTCAAATAATTTCCATTGATTCTAATACATTATTAGATTTATTTATCTGTGATTTTTGTAGATTGATGAACAATGTAGCCGGAATTATGCGTGGAGTAGTTTTAAATACTAGATAGTGGATATTGTATTCATTTATGTTAGTCTAATCTTATATTATTATCAAGTCTTAGTTGTAATAATAAATTTAATAATTTGTGTTAGTATGAAAAATTCTACATCTTGGTATTACTAATTGTTGTCTGAAGTCTCAAACACTGTTTTATACTTTCACAATTTTTTGCATGACATACTTTCACGTGTTATATTTCGAGCATGCATATTTTGGATGTCTTGGGCCGAAAGACTTAGGTTGGGGTGTGTGTACCTAGTCGAAAGGCACATGAGTTTAACTGTTTTATACTTTCACAATTAGAGATAGGAAAGTTACGTGCTTAGGGTATACTAACTTTCTATACTTGATTTTTTGATTAAATATGGAATCTTTAATTCTTGTCTTGCACAAGAATTCAAAGACTTCCTATTTATGCCCATGTAGGTCGAGCAACAAGGACATCTCGGAGAGCCTAATTTTCGAGAATCTTTTGTGCACTCAATGCTACAAAATCGTGGATGAAGTTGATGGACGAGTTGTTTTTTATTGATTAATCTTCAAGAACTCGACCATATAAAAACACACTGCCAAGCTTAGCGAGTTTGATACTTGCAAATCAATCTTCATGCTTTGTGTTGTTTGGCAACCCTTCAAGTACGTGGTAGGCAACCACATTGGTGCGAGGGACATATCCAAGGAGGTTGAAAGTAGTTTAGGAAGTCAAGTCATCCCAAGATAAGTTCAGAAGATCTCTAGGAGCTTGACAGACATTCCGTGAGGCGTGTGGGAGAAAGAAAGAGCAACGAGAGTTGTCTCTTGTCAAAAGGCGTAAAGAGGGAGTCTTTTATAAGTTTACCTTTTGAATATTTAGTGTCTATTGTGATAGCACATTTTTATTCTTTCTCTGTACTAAACTCACCTCTTAATTAGTGGATTTGTTTGTCATGTGACAAGGGTACCTGCAGTTTTTCCTAGTTGAGTTTCTGCCTAATCATTCTGGTGTTATTTAGTTCCGCATTTATACCCGAGCCAGACACATCTAGGTCGCGTTATACTTTACAATAGTAAAAGTAGCTAAGCAGGATACATCCTAACTAGAGTCTTGATAACCACGAATTTACAATTGGTATCAGAGCGGGTTTACTTAAGTTATTAGTAAGATCAGGTTTATCTAGACATGGATACATCTTCTGTTAAACCACATATTCTAGATGGGTCTGACTATGCATATTAGAAAGTTTGCATACAAATTTATATTCAGTCAATTGATAATAAGGCTTGGACATCTATTCATACTGGTTATACAGCACCCACAGTCACAGCTAAAGATGGTACTGTTACTATTAAGCCTGAAACTCAATATACTGCTGAAGAAAATACTACATATGGATGGAATTCTGAAGCTTTAAATGCTATTTTTTCCTTTATAGATCAAAGTCAATTTAAGCTTGTTACAAATTGCAGGACTGCTAAGAAAGCATGGAGGAACCATGCTAATGAAGGAACCAATGCAATCAAGATCTCAAGACTCCAATTGCTCACCCTTGAGTTTGAACAAATCGCAATGAAGGGTAATGAGGAATTCATGGACTACTATGCACGATTGCGTGAGATCACCAATCAGGCACAAGCTCTAGGCAAGACTTATTCTGATCGGAAGATAGTCAAGAAGATTCTACGATCTCTTTCAGACAGGTTCCAGATAAAGGTCACGACCATTGAAGAAAGTAAGAACCTGGATGAGATGCGTGTGGATGAGCTTGTGGGATCTTCTTTAACATACGAGCTGAATATGTCTAAAAGGAAAAAGGAGAAGAAACCCAGAATTGTTTTCAAGAGCAAGGTGGAGGATTCTGAAAGTGAAAAAGAATCTGATGAGGAAGAAAACCTTGCAATCCTTACCAAGCAGTTTCAAAAGTTCTTGAAAACCAAACAAAAAAAAAGGTGGGAGATTCAACAATCAATACAAACCTCAAAGATATTTCTAGATGAAGAATCAAAATCGAAATGAAGAGCAATAGTCATATCAACAGAAGAAATCAAACTACAAGAAATTCAAAGGTAACAACTTCCTAAAGGCTCAATCTTTGTCGGTTATTCTGAGTCTGTGAATATTGTTCAGTCTGTGAATGTTAAAGTTGATGATACTGCTGACTACTCCATTTATTCACAGGAATAGTATAGAATCAAACTAACAGAACTGAAGCAGGACACGTCCAGCCTCAGTCAACCGCATCAGGGCAAGCAAAATCTGAGCGAAATACATCCCGCTAAGGTAAGAATGATCAAATTGCTAAATCTGAATCTAAATCAGAACCTGAACCAGAACCAAAATCTAGACAACAACATTCTACCAAAATCCCGAAGGCACATCCAGTTGACAAATCCTATCCAGAAAGGAAAGAATGGTGACCAGAAAAAGACTTCAACAAGAATTTGGTCACATGTGTTACATCTCTATGGTTGAACCTAAAAATGTGAAGGAAACTTTGCAAGATGACAATTGGGCTCAAGCAGTGCAAGAGGAATTGAATCAGTTTGAAAGGAATCAAGTCTGGGAACTAGTGCCAAGACCCTCTTATGGCAATGTAATTGGAACAAAGTGGGTCTTCAAGAACAAGTCAGATGAGCAAGGTAAGATTATCAACAGCAGAGCAAGGTAAGATCATCAATAGCAGAGCAAGACCTGTGGCTCAAGGCTATACCCAGATGGAAGGGATAGACTTTGATGAAACATTTGCGCTAGTAGCCAGACTTGAGTCAATCAGATTACTATTTGCAGTAGTATATCATGTAGATTTCAAGCTATATCAGATGGATATGAAGAGTGCATTTCTTAATGGTATTCTAAATGAGGAAGCATATGTTGAGCAACCACCAAAATTCACTGATCCACAGTATCCTGAATATGTGTACAGGTTGAGGAAAGCTTTATATGGTTTGAAATAAGCTCCCGAGCTTGGTATGAAAGACTCACCACTTTTCTTCTTAGACAAGGCTACAACAGAGGATGTACTGACAAAACCTTATTTATCAAGCAATTGAAGAAAGGAATCACTATTACTCAAATTTATGTGGATGATATCATTTTTGGATCCACTTCAGAAGCCAAGACAAAAAAGTTTGTCAACACAATGCAGACAGAATTTGATATGAGTATAGTTGGTGAACTCACATTTTTTCTGGGATTACAGGTTAAGCAGGACATGTCTGGTATCTTCATCTCTCAGACAAAATATGCTAGAAATCTGGTAAAGAAGTTTGGCTTGGAAAAATCTAAACCGATGAGAACTCCAATGGCTACCAATCTCCGATCTCAAAGGATGATCATGCAAAAGAGATTGATCCTACTTTATATCGTAGCATGATTGGGAGTTTACTCTATCTAACAACAAGCAGGCCAGACATACCCTTCAGCGTAGGTGTGTGTGCTAGATATCAGGCGAAGCCGAGAGAGACGCATCTGGCTGCGGTTAAAAGGATTATCAGATATGTTAATGGAACAACAGAGTATCGCATATGGTTTTCTAAGGATACCAATGCTAATCTTGCGGGATACTCAGATGCAGATTGAATTGGGAATGTTGATGACAAAAAGAGTACTTCAGGAGGATGTTTTACATGGGGAACAACTTAGTTGCCTGGATGAGTAAAAAGCAAAATTCCATCTCTCTCTCCACAGCAAAAGCAGAATACATAGCTGCAGAAAGCTACTGTACACAACTTACATAGATGAAACAGATGTTGGAAGACTATGGAATTTCCCAAGGTTAGGCCACTGTTTTCTGTGGCAATACAAGTGCCATAAACATTTCCAAAAATCCAGTTCAACACTCTAGAACTAAGCATATTGATATAAGATATCATTTTATTAGGGAGTTGGTTGAACAGAAAGTAATTACCATAGAGTATGTTCAGACAGAATATCGGCTTGCAGATCTGTTTATTAAAGCATTGGATGTATCTAGGTTTGAAGGCCTAAGAAAACAGATTGTCATGTATATACAGCCTAAATAGGCTCAACATCATAAAAAGAAAAAGTACATTTCATTGTACATATTAAAAAAAAAAGAATGCTTTTATTTACATTTTTCATTTAGCTGTGTGATTTGTGTGTCATTCATGATCATATTAATCAAATCACTTTGTATATGTGCAGGATATCACTGAGATACCCAGTGGAGGACGCATCCTGAAGAGATTAGTGAAAACTTGTTCTCCTAATTCCATAAAGATAAATTGCATGAAAAGAATGGAATACATCCTACCTGCTTTGCGCTACAAGAGGTATTATGATTGAGAGTCATAATTTTGACGTAGACATATGGTCAGTATCTACACTCTTCGGTACTATATGCAACTAATAATGTCTAAGGGGCAGAGTCTGTAAGGGCAAAAACTACCAGTCAACCAAGTCTTTGAGTGTGCACAACTACCTTTACCCTCAAAAGACAATACTCAAAACTATAGAAAAAGTCAAGTAAGCTGAGGACTTAAAAGTTATATTCTTTGTATAAGAGTTGTTTAGATGATGATCGGTCTTCTTGTGCATTACTCATAAGTCTCAATAAGTCATGTTCTCACTAGGTGCAAAGTGGAGTAATGGTTGACCATGAAAAGATTAATTTAAAAAGAAATAAATTACTTCCATTGAGAATAGTTCAGTTGATTGAATACTTCATGGTGTGGACTTCGACAGGTATTTTGGAAAGTATTTTGTACTAAAATTAAGTTAATGTTGGTTCATTACATTTGCATATATTTTCCTGTATGCATTAGCCCAGATGCATATGGTACTTTAGTTGACGAATCAAGCAGGATGCATCTGGCTGAGCTCATACTTCGGGGCGATTACAGGTAAAACCGCTCTTAAAATTTCTAACGGCCAAATTTTTAAAACCAACATTCTGAAACTGTTCGGTTTCCCTCTTATTTGTCAAACTTCCCTCTTTTTCATACATTCCATAACTGACTCGAACTTTCTCTCTTTCTCTCCAAAAATTTCCTAACTATTCCCAATAGTCTTCAAAGTTTTTCGTGTGTTTTGTTTTCAAGATTTTTCACAGAAAAACATGACCGGCAAAGGAAAATCTACCAGTAGTGTTTGACGCATTAGTAAAATTTCTAAGAAATCTAGAATAGACGCAGGAACCTCTCGAGCGACAGTGCAAAATCTATCTCCACCACGAGTCGTGTTACCGGAACCGATTCCAGAGGAGGCGTCACTAGTTGAGCCAAATCCTACTCTGATTATGCAAGTTTCGATGGCAGAAACCCCATACATACTCAATTCGCTCACGGCTATGTTGTTGTATGTCCTGCCTAAAGAAGACCAGAATCTACCGGAGGAAGTCCCGATTCCACCTGTTGAACAGGTTCAACAGCCTCTACCGGAACCAGAAAACCGTAATCTACCTGAAAACCCAATTGTTGAGGAAAAAAATCCAATTATGACAATTGCAGAGGAAATACCAGTTCTAGAAGGTGAACTTCCTCAAGAACAACCAGAAATTCCTCATCTGGAGGAGATTCAGGCTGATAATCAAGAAGTGATTCCCAACATATAGGAGATTTTACACTCAATTTCCAGAGAAAACCCTCTGGGGATGCAGAAGTTCAGAGAAAACCCTCTGGGGATGCAGAAGTTCAGAGCAAGAGGAGTCCGGAACTTGAACCAGAGTTAGTGGAACCAGTGGAAATTCAATCAGACAAAAGACACACAGGTCAAATCCTCATCGCATCCTGCAGAGGATTCTGAAAAGCAAAAAGGGTTTTAAGAATCTAAAAAATCTGAATCTGCCCAGGACTCATCTACACCAGATCGGGAATAGAAGTCCAAATAGGTCAATGACAGAAACTCTGACAAGGACATTGATTACCTGATGGTGGAAGATGCAGAAAGTTCAGATGATTAATCTGAAAAGTTCGAAAACTTTGATGAATAAGAGAAGAAGAGAAGGGAAGACATCAGGAAAGGGAAACAAAAAAAAATACCAGCAATACCAACCCGGAGACCAGTAACCAGGAGATCCATAGGGATCCTCATTAGGAGTCGCAGAAAACCATCTCAGTCAGAATCTGCTGAGCAAAAGGTCGTCAGTCTGGATACGTCTAGCGATGGCTCAAGTGGAAGTGATGCTAAACAAGGCCATATGCATCCTGATCTGGATGACTTCAAGAGGACTGAAATCATAACAGAAAGAGGTTCTTTTACTCCTTATAGTTATTTCTTTTATGATAAGAAGGTTGCTCAGTTGTTTTGAAATTTTATGAATTTTTGAAAATTTACTTATGAAAGGAGGATTATGATTTCTGACTTTGATATGATTGAGTTGCATGAGTTGGTAGAATTTTTTAGGCTGGAGAAATTGTTTGATTGTAAGGGAAATATGAATGAGACTATTGTGAAAGACTTCTTGTCTAATATCCTAAAACTGTTTTAGGCTACTGATTGTTTGTTTACTACAAAAATATATGTGAGAGGGAGAATGATTAAGTTCAATGCTGAGAGTCTTAGGAAGTGGCTGGGGATTAGATAGTTTGATGTAGATGAGGAAGATGATGAGAAATATAACCTGTCTAATAATGAGATTGCTCGAGAACTCATAGGAACCACATGGCCTGCCAAGATAACTGAAATTCCTTCATCCAGCATGACTCAGAAATACAAGCTTCTCCATAAGATGTTATGACAAATCTGGACCCTCTTACTCACAAAAACAAGATAAACAGACCACGAGCCGTGTTGTTATATTAGCTGGGGACAAAGCAGGAAGTTAACTGGAGGGAAAAGGTTTTTGATATCATTAAGGGCTACATATAAGGTAATGGACCTAGAAAATCCAAAACCTAGAAAATCTAAAACATACAAATTACCATTTCCTAGGGTGATCTATAATTTTTTGAAGGATTAGGGGGTTAAGGACAGAAAAGGTGATCAGTGGTCAAGACTTTTAGATCTACTCAGAAGGGATCACTGTTCTAAACTCATCTCACATTCGAACCGACCTCTGGCTTCATCTGGCACAGCAGATATACCGACAGATATTCCAACAGAGTCTTCACTTAGACAAGATATGTCCTGCCTCAAAGA
This sequence comes from Nyctanthes arbor-tristis, assembly GCA_963692815.1. NCBI lineage: Eukaryota > Viridiplantae > Streptophyta > Magnoliopsida > Lamiales > Oleaceae > Nyctanthes > Nyctanthes arbor-tristis. The sequence goes on from CAVNYN010286691.1 coordinate 158,887, forward strand.
AGACTTGAATCTGCTCAGGGAACATGTCACTGGTCTCAGTAACTCATTTAATTCTTTTGTTCAACGTTTTGACCCTTTGTGCAGTTTAATGGTGCATTGCTTACTTTTGAATGGGCAAACATTCGCATACAAGGATATGCTGACATCAGTGGATTCCAAAGGAGCTATCTTACTGTGATAGATGAAGAAGATACTAAGGCACAGCAGGACGCCAAGGTGGCTGATCCATCAATTAGATCCAGAAAGGATACATTTGGTGTAGCTACCCCTTAGAAGAAGAAAAAGAAAAGTGCAGCTGATGATGAAGGCTCTCAAAACAAGAAGGACAAGAAGAAACAAAAGAAAAATCATGACCGATGCAGTTTCCCAAGGATGAAGAAACATGAAGCAGAAGGATTGAGACATTCTCAAGAAATATTCATATATTTTCTTGAAACACTCATTTTATTTTCAAGTCTATATGCTTTATGTTTCTAATTTCTGTATATATTCTATGTTTTTATGTTATGAACTCCCTTTAGTGGCTACAACATTTTGCAGGAAGATATCTTTTGGGTTCTAATATGGCTTTTCAAATCACAAGGCTTTGTTTTCACTAACCCTTCTGCAATATTACTTTGACTTTTCTCCTTTGTCAAAAAGGGGGAGAAGATATAGTAGTTGATTTGATCAGGATGTCACAGACGGAATTTCAAACATTAGCGGAAGCCTTTAACGGTTACAAATTGATACAAATACAGTTTAGAATATCAAGGTGCTTTCACTGCGCACTCTGATGATTAAATGTTCTGTGGGCTACCCACAACGAAACTTCGGCCGTACACACCGAAGTCTCGATCATATACATGTATCCCCTCCGTCTTAGGACGATCCGGCCACATAGCTTCTTAATCTAATACCTACAAGATTGTAGGAAAAGGGGAATGAGTATAAACTATTCAGTGAATAATCAAATATCTTGATTCACTTTCGCATTTTCAGGAAAACCATGTATTTCACAAAGCCTTTCGATTCACAAAGTCATTGAATGCACAAATGGCTCCATCACTAGTTAAACTACTACCCGTGGTGCGCATATAATTGGCCAAGATCACACAACAAGGACACAGAGATTCAGATTGGCCAAGACCACACAGCAAGGTCACAAAGATTCAGATTGGCCAAGACCACACAACAAGGCCACAGATTATCACATAGTCAGAATGACCAAGATCACATAGCAAGGTCATGTTTCACAGAGTAATTCAAAACGGGTAGAGCATTAACTAGCGATATCGATGCAATAAACCAATCGTTCTTTTCATGATAATGCATCAAGAACTCAAGTATATTTTTATGAAAACATAACGAATAAAAGAAGGAGAATCAAAGTATCGGTTACTCATATATGAAAACTTCATGAATGAAGAAAGAGAATCAAAATATCGGTTACTCACCTCAAATATCATCCAAACATTTCTTCAATAATTCTCACATAGAATTGTGTTATTAAAGCCCTAAAATTCCTTTATCAAAGCTATTCTTTAGGTTACAATCTTTCTATACATGGTAAGGACCCTTTTTCAAGTACAAGGGTGAT